>PVHP010011690.1:7350-44698 GCA_004024765.1 Zapus hudsonius
TCTTCCAAGGGGCTCATGACTCAGTGGGAGAGAAAAGGGGTAAGCTACCAAGAAGCCAGCCATTCCAGCCTAAGAGCCAGACTCCTCATGGACGCTTACTGTCAGCGGTGGCGAGTTGAGGGCGTCACCATGGGCTCTCGGATTCCCTGATCTTAGGACGTCAAAGATGAATGGATAAAACAGAACTTTAGCTGATTCCCTAGAGAACAAAATCTATACGCTTGATTTCCTAGAAAAGTACAGTTGATATGAAATGACAGCAAGGGTCACGTTTTGAGAACATCTGCCTCTGGAGCTTTCCCCATCGCCTCATTCTGGTGGAAGGAAGTTCACACAACCATAACCAGCTTCCCCATCGGAGTGAGGCCCACAGCCCATGATGCAACACTCATGGTTATTTTTTTAAATGTATTGTCAGCATTTTGCACACTTATGCAAAATCATCTCAAGAATAGTATGCCCTTAAAAAATATATTTATTTACTTATTTGAGACACAGAGGAGAAAGTATGGGTGCACCAGGGCCTCTAGCTGCTGTCAACAAACTCCAGAGGAATGTGCCACTTTGTGCATCTGGCTTTACGTGGGTACTGGGAATCAGACCTGGGCCTCAGGCTTTGCAAATTAGCACCTTTAACCACCGAGCCATCTCTCCGGCTCTGAGTAAAGACTTTTTTTTTTACATCCCAGAACCCTGATGATGTCTTGGTCTATTTACACAGATATAAGTGCTGCTATATAATATTTGTCATGAATATTGGTGGTTGTGTGGTCTTGGATGAGTAACTTAATGTCTCTTTCATTTGGAAAAGGGTGTCATCTGCTTTGCTGTGAAGATTAGAAAGAAGGCATGGCCTGTGATGGGTTCTCAGTAGAACACAGTCGTTCCTTTGAGATGATAGAAACATAAGCTTGGGCTCTGGAGCCAGGCTGGCTGTATTTGAATCCTGACTCTTTATCAGCAGGGTGTCCTTGAGCAAATCACTTTACCTCATCTGGTCTCAGTTGCCTCATTGGTAAACCTGGGTGATAGAAGAACACACATCGTGGGTGTGCTTTCGAACACACATAGGGCTTAATGGCGTTTAGCTGTTCTTTGTGATTCCTTTCAGCTTTCAGAGACGCATGTAGAGGTTTCAAGTTCTCCCTTAAAACCAGGTAGAAGCCTGGCGTGGTGGCACACGCCTTTAATCCCAGCACTTGGGAGGCAGAGGTAGGAGGATCGCCGTGAGTTCAAGGCCACCCTGAGACTGCATAGTGAATTCCAGGTTAGCCTGGACTAGAGGGAGACCCTACCTCGAAACCCCCCCCCCAAAAAAAAAAAAAAACCAGGTAGAAGCATCCTGTCCTTGGAATGAAACACTCCACGCTGCCACAGCGGCTCTTTGCAGCTTTCCACGTGGCCCTGTCACCAGTGGTCTCCGAAGGACTTGCTTTGAAGTTTGGTTGCTTTTCTACAAGATAGTTACTTCTAAACTTCCATCTCTAGGTGTGTATGGATTCCCTTAAACACACAGGGAGGGCTCTGGGTAATGGCTCACTGGTTAAAAACACTTGCTGCTTGAGCTTGGAGGCCTCTCAGGCTGGAGACCATTTTTAAAAAATTAATTATGAACTTTACTGTCTGAACAAAATGTGTTGGTCCCATTGCCCTCATGTTATCCTTTTCTATTCCTCTTCCCACCCCCACTCCATTGAGGGCCCTTCTCAGTGAGGTTATTGATACTCAGCCTGGGGTTATGAATGTGTCCATTAATCTCCATAGGGAGGGGGACAGTTCATCAGGACACTCCTTCCTTCCTGTGGCTCTTATGATCTTTCTGACCCTCTCTCTCTTCTGCAGTGTTCCTTGAGCCTTGGTGGGTGTGTTATAAGTCTACTTTAGTGTTGAGCTCTCTGCACACTCTGGATTTCTGTGTTGATGAGTTTGGAGTGTCCTCAGTGTGTATTGCCATCTCCTTGGAGCAGGTTGTCAGGGTAGCAGTGAGAGCAGCACTCGTGTTTAAATCCACACTTGCTCGGTGATGTCTCCTGGGCCCTGGCAGATGGCTAGAGAAGGTTCAGCTCATGTTAGCCAGTTGGCTGTATTTTCTTATTGTATTTATGGATCTTGGTTGTTCTCCCTGGTTTTCACTGCCTTCTTTAAAAAAAAAAAGATTCTCCAATTAAGAGTGAGAGTAGGTGCCATCACAAGACCTGCTCATACAATGTATGGAATTATCAACAATAAGTTAAAAAAAATAAGTATTACCAAAGAAGGTGATACAACCAATTTTTAGTTGACAGAGGATTTGACAATGAAAAAAAAAAAAAGAGTGAGAGCAGCTTGGATTAAAGGAGAAGCCTAATTAATGGAGAGACACTTTGATGGGTGTGGCCACTCTTCTTGACCAAGGACTAGTGGAAACTTCTCTCTGGACTCTATGCCCATCCTATCCATAGATTCTGACTTGGTTCTCAGTATCAGGTATGAATTCTCTCCACTGAGCAGGTCTCTCATCCAATCAGAGAGCAGATGATTACCTGCATAGACCGTGTGCCACTATAGCCCAGGTGTGTACATTGCCCGTCTGGTTGATCCATAGCTTGCAGGATCCCCTGCTTGTTCACTCTATGGATGGGCATTATCCCCAGGAGCTTGCCTAGCTCTTTCCAGCACTATAAAGCCCAGTCAGCAGGGAGCTGGCTTTCTTCTAAGTCCCAACATGATCTCTCAATGTCCTGTGGTCTGATGCCTGTGGTGTCTTCAGTGTCTTACTATTGAGTTCTGGTGGGTAACCAAGTGTGTTTGCAATAGCCTGCAATGTTTTGAGGACCTCATGTGTCTCCCTGACCAACACAGTAGGTGAAATCCAGTTCTGGAACTGGGAATTACAAGCCACAGTCCGTGGTTTTAGGATTAGGCTTTCTCCACCCTCTCTGGGCCCTTCTGCCTGGGCACCCCCTCCCCTTTATTAAGGATTATATCTTTTAGTTTCCTATCAGGGAGAAAGGTATTTATGGTGCATCGTTAGTTTTGCATATTTCTCCTACCCTCCCTTCCCCCCTCCCCCAATACCCTTCCACCGCATTCTGTCCCTCAAGGTGCCTGTCAAACATCCCCTCCTCTCCTTCCTCCCCATTTCGGCTTGCTCCCAGCTTCTACATCCCTGTCAAGGCACCTGATGCTTACTGCCACTTAATTCACCTCAAGCTGTTCTAATGTAGGATGCGGCATTGGCCTTACTGTGCTTGTGTGAGTTCTCTTAGTATGACTTTTTCCAAGTCCCTCCATTTTCCTGCAAATTTCATTATTTCGTTTTTCCTTACTGCTGAGTAGAATTCCATTGTGTCTATGTACCACATCTTCATCAGTTGATGGGCATCTGGAGTGGTTCCAGTCCCTCGATATGACGAGAATGCCCATAAACATGGCTGAGCAAGTGTCTCCGCAGTAAAGAGTAGTCTTTAGGGTACATGCTCAATCAAAGAGTAGGTCTATTTTCAGCTTTTTTTGAACAGTCTCCATATTGATTTCATAGTGTTTGCACAGGTTTGCACTTGCAACCCAGCAGCAGTGGATGAGGGAGGGTTCCTCTTCCCTGAACCCCAGCAACATCTGTCCTCATTTGAATCTTTGATGATTGTCATTCTGATTGGAGTGAGATGGAACCTCAGTCATTTGAATTTACATTTCCCTGATTGCTCAAGAGGTTTATTGGCCATTTGAATTTCTTCCTTTGAGAACTCATGGGTCAATTCCTTGTCTGTTTTTTTTTTTTTAGTGGGTTGCTTGACTTTTTATTGCTTAGTTTTTTGAGTTCTTAGTAAATTCCAGATATTAAACCTCTGTTGGATGTCTAGCTGGTAAAGATGTTCTCTCCTTCTGTAGGTTGTCTATTGGCTCTGTTAATGGCTTGCTTAGCTGTACAATAGCTTTTAGTTTCATGAGATCATGAAACCAGTGGTGGAGGGTTTAATTCCCTGGGCTCCTGAGGAGACTACCAAGTTTGGCTCACCAGAAATCATAAAAAGCTGGCCACACGGGAGAGAGAGTCTAGAGAGAGGAGAGCTGGGGCTCAGTGACCAACAGCAGCTCCGGGTTGAGTGACAGACCGTGTCTCAAGCAAAGAAATACACATGGATGAGCTAGAAGACAAGAAACCTGACGTTCACCTCTTGAATCTCTCTCTCTGTGTCTCTGTCTCTGTCTCTGTTTCTCTGTCTCTGTGTTTCTGTCTCTCTCTGTCTCTCTGTCTCTCTGTCTCTGTCTCTCTCTGTCTCTCTCTCTCTCTCTCTCTCTCTCCCACACACACACACACACACACTGAAAAAGACCTAAGGGGGGAAGAATGACTTGGAGGCAAATTAGGAAAGACTGTGAAATCAGCCCCACTCTACTGTCCCTGACTCCGTGACACAGGGGTTTCCTACAGGTGAATCTCTGGACAGATAATTCCAGCAGAAGCCTTAGTGTGTGTTTGAAGCAAGGTCTCACTCTCGCACAGGCTGATTTAGAATTCATTATGTAGAGACTAAGGGTAGCCTCGAACTCAGAACCCCCGGTGATCCTCCTACCTCTGCCTCTCTAGTGCTGGGATTAGAGGCATGCCTTTATCAGTGGTATTCTCACTTAGGATCCCTCTCTCTCCATCCTAGTGACAATGACCTCTGTCCAGGCCATCTGAGGGTGTGAAAAAGGGTCTTCATGCTCAGAGAGCATGAACAATGAGACAGATAAGGGTATCTAAAGTTGTCCACCAACTGTCCTAAGAATCCTATTGTGAAAACGCTAATGAGAGTCAGGGAGATGGCTCTGTGGTTAAAGGCACTTGCTTGCAAAGCCTGTCAGCCTGGGTTCAAGTCCCCAGTGCCCATGTAAAGCAATATACACATAGTGGTGCATGAATCTGGAGTTCATTTGCAGCAGCAAGAAGACTTGGCATGTCAATAGTCTCTCTCTCTCTCTCTCTCTCTCTCTCTCTCTCTCTCTCTCTCTCTCTTTCTCTCTCTCAGCCCAGGCTGACCTGGAATTCACTAGGGTGGCCTTGAACTCACTCTTACCTCTGAGTGCTGGGATGAAAGGTGTGCACTACCACACCCAGCAGCAGGGAGAAGTTTAAAAAGAGGCAACATTTATAGTGAATCCGAAGACCAGGGGGAAACCGAGGTGGCAGAGGCCAGGCAGATGGAGATCGTGCGGTGTGCGTGCGTTCTCTTGCAGTGTGCGTGCTGCAGGTCAGGGAGCTCTGACCAGAGGAGCCCATGACTAGACAAGTGATGGCGTGTTCAGATAGGTGGTTAGATTAGCCCAGGCGGCTGCGAAAGGTGTGGCTGAAGGGCAGAGAAATTAGTAGGCACGCTAAGGCAGGAGGAGTGCAGATAATGAGCCGTAGTGGGAGGCTGGGTCTTACTGGAGGCTGGGCATCCTTCTGGCTGGGATTAGTGGGCGGTTGCTCTTGACTTGATGAAAGAACAGGAGGATAAGGAGGTCTGAGAAGGGAAATTAGGAGCTTGGTTTTCAACATGTGTAGGAGGAAAAGAGAAGGCATCACGAGGAAGGTGGAGCACAGATGAGTCAGTTAGGGAAGGAAACAAGGCCGCTCAGCTCTGGGCTCCAATCCTACAGACTCCACCAGGTTTAATTCCTGCTTCTTCAAACTTGTTATAGCAAATGGTTGAACCCTGAAGAAAAGCAAGTAGCTTGATTTCTGGTTTCCTATCTGGTAACCAATCTATTTTTAAAAATATTTTATTTATTCATTTTCAAGCAGAGAGATACAGAGAGAGATACAGAGAGAGAGAGAGAGAGAGAGAGAGAGAGAGAGAGAGAGAGAGAGAGGGAAGGAAGAGTCAGGGCCACCACCTTGTGGGCTGGCTCATGTGGGCACTGGGGAACTGAACCCGGAGCCCTAGGCACTGGAGGCAAGTGGCTGAACCGCTGAGCCATCCCTCCAGCCCATAACCAATCTATTGTTACTACCATTTGCTCTGTGAAAACAAAACAATTAAAAAAAACAAACAAACTGGGGGTGGTGGTGACAGACAGGAGAGACGGCTCAGTGGTTAAAGGCAAGTGCCTTAACCACTGAGCCGTCTCTCCAGCCCTGTACTATTTTTTTGTCTGATTTTTTTTTCATGAATGATTTTGCACCCCAATACCCTAACTTCTTCAGAGGGGGGATTGTGACAGGTCAGAGTGACTGGGACCTCCAAGGTAACCCAGGAGTGTCCTTAGACTTGTACTTTCAGCAGGTTCCACAGGTAGCTCATGCCTGACCCCCCTTCCCTTGAGCGGGAAGTGTCTCTAACTAGAGTTCAAACCTAATCCTGAAACTGATTGGTCAAGGATAGGCCAGCCAGCTGTCTCTCTGCTCACCTGGGCAGGGGAGGGACAGGAAATTCCTTCCCCTTCCACATGGCTTGTCAACAGGGAGACCTCTGAACCCATCTCTGGCCGTGGTGGGGGGCTCGGGTTCTTTGCACATGAACCTCTTTCCTCTGATCTCTTTCCTGCTCCTCCTTTGGCTGCTAAAGCCTCCCCACGTGCTCACTAGTGCCCGGAGATCTCTGTAACCTCTCATTGCTTTTTAAATAAAGTCTCCCACTATACTTTATCCTCTGGTGGTCTATAGTTTTAACTCTTTAATCTTACAAAAATCTGAGGTACACCGGAATGAGCTGGGAACCTCAACTTTCTGCAACCCCAGCTCCCCCGTTACTGTGTCTCCCAAGGAAGAAATTCCATAAGAACTCATTTTATTTTTTCCTCTTCGGGGATCTGTAGCCCATAAAGTGCCATTGGGGGAAAAAAAGTGATTTTTATTCTTTAAGGCACAAAGAAGACCCTTTCTCTCCTGCCAGGTTCAAACATGGCGGGGCCCAGCACTTCCAGAAACCCCGCTCAAGTCCGCTCCCTCCCCCGGCTCGCGGTCCGCCAGCCCGGCGGGGTCAGCACGGCGCGCGGTGACAGCGGCCCCACTTCCCGCCCCCACGCGAGGGCCCGCCTACCGCCTCCCCGCGCCAGCCAATCACCAGGCCGGCCGCGGTGACTGGCAGCGCGGGCGGCCCCGCCCTCAGCCTCGCTGTGGCCCGCGGCTTCCTGCGCGGCCAGAAGCGCCTCCGCCGACGCTGCCGCTGCCGCCGTGGGTCGGGCGCGCGCGGGCGGCTCGCTGGACACTGGCCGCGGTTCAGGGTCGCGTCGGGCGGGCGTCGCTGAACGCGAGAGCTCCGGGTCTCCAGCATGGACTTCGACGACGGTAAGCGGCCGCCCGGGGCGGGTCTGTGCCCCGTCTCCAAGATGGCCGTGTGGGCTTTGTTCTGGGAGCCGGGCCGGGCGGCCTCCCCGCCTCCGCTTCTCCTCCTCGCGGTCCTCGGTCGGCCCCGAGCTCCCTGCCGGCCGGCGGGCCTCGCTCCCTGGACCCCGAGGGGCCGAGGGGCTCCGGGTTCGGGTCCCGGCCCGGTGCGTGCATGCGTGCGGGCGGGCGGATGGATGCCCGACACGTCCCGCTTCCCGTCCGCCCGGTGCTCGCGGGACAGCGGCCCGGGTGGCCGGGTGACCCTGCGCCTGCGTTCCCGCTCCGCCCAGTCCCCGCCGGCCGTGGGCCGTGCGGACCCCGCGCGAGCCGGATGCACGCGGGTCTCGGGATGCCCGTCATTTCCTGCCTAGCGGCCCGGGGTACGTGGTCACCGAGGTGTCGGAACCCGCGAACCAGCGCTCCTTAAAGGACTTGAGTCACCTTCCCGGTTCCAAGCAGCCCGCGTGGAGCTCGCTGGTCCGATCCACCGAATTAGAGCCGTGCCTTTCATTCCCCTCCGACACCAGGCTCATTTCATGTCTGCAAATCTAGCCTGACTTTAATAGGAGTTAGATCAAGATAAAGTGGATATATACATATACATATATATATTATATCTGTATATAGATAATGGTATTTTATATATATATACACACATACATACATATATGATAGATAGTGACAGCTCGGGAGACATCGGAATGAGCGTGTAGGATGAAACTGGACTTAATCCAGAGGATTGAGGCATTTCTAAATGAAACCGGCTCACTGAGTACTTATTAGTCTCTGGTCCCACCAAAAAGTGATCTTAATGAAGTGTGTGATCTTAATGAGCTTAACGAGTCTTAATGAGCTTTTGAGTTATTTTTTTTTAATGCCAGGTGTGGTGGTACACACCTTTATGTTTTATTATTTGAGAGAGAGAAAGAGGCAGAGGCAAATAGAGAGAATGGGCGCGCCAGGGCCTCCAGCCCAGTACTGCAAACAAACTCCAGGCACATGCGTCACCTTGTGCGTCTGGCTTCGTGTGGGTACTGGGGAATCGAACTCAGGTCCTTCTGTTTTTTTAGGCAAATGTCTTTAACCGCTGAGCCATCTCTCCAGCCCACTTTTGAGTTTTGCTTTGGTACAAGGAGTTAAAGCTGACAGAGCTGAGGACACAGAATGGACAGAATGACACTTCTGTGCATGCTTTTCAGTTGTTCAGCTCTTAAGTGGCTCGTACTGTGGGTGAATTTTGGTGGGACTTCGACTCGTTTTGATATAGCTGGTTTTATATCCTGTATGTTTGAAGAGGACAGAGTTGACAGTAAAAATAGGTTGTGTTTTTATGCCAGATTTTGATGACAGTATCAGCATGCATGGTACACGGGAGGCTTCCATGGTGCTGCTGCTGTTGTGTGTGTGTTTGGATGACAGTGAAGGAATCCATTTTCTGTAGAGAATTGGAAAACAGGGCTGGAGTGATGTCTCAGTGGTTGAGACACTTGCCTGCAAAATCTAACAACCCGAGTTCCATTCCCCAGTACCCATGTATATAGCCAGATAAACAAAAAGGACACATGCATCTGGAGTTCATTTGTTGTGCTAGAGGCCCTCATGTGTACATTCTTTGTCTCTGTGTCTGTCTCTCCACTTGAAAATGAGTAAAAAATATTTTTAAAAGAAAGCAATAGTAAAACTTAATGTTTGCTTTGTCGTCATTATATGGTAATAATTCTAGCTGTGTCAGTGATGAAATACTCTCTAACTGCCCATCCTTAGCCACCACTGACTAGTAATGTATTTGGATCACTAATCCTGAGTGGTGTGAAGGGTTCTGCTGAATCCAAAGCCCCTGCATTAGATTTTATTCTTTGAGTATTAATTTGTAAAGTTATATAAATGATTGAAAATTGTGTCTGGATGGCTACAGCACAGCACACAAACTCATAGTGAGGTGATTTGAATCAGGTGTCCCCCATCAACTCATGTGTTTTGAGTGCTTAGCTCTCAGCTCCTGGCAGTTTGGGAGGTGGAGACTTGCTGGAGGAGGTGGTGTTGGGGGGTGGGCTTAGGGGTGATAAAAGAAATACTAACCTTGAAATATTTTTCTCATTACAAAGTATCAGTTCTCAAAAGTGTCTGCTTTTTGTATTTGAAGCTATATCTGCCTTTTTGTTCCATATAAACTAAAACTGAATGCCTTCTTTTGGCTGATAAATAAAATATGAGTTACCACAGAGTTTTTTTTTTTTTTTTTTTTTTTTTTTTTTTTTTTTTGCTATCACTTGATGATGAATCTGCCCTTTAGGGAGCTAGTGAAGGAGAGATATATGCTTTCTCAAATGAATATTGGTAATTATCTGTTCCCTAATTTTGCAGATAATTGGGTTAATGATACTGAAAAAGTATGCTTGTTTTTGAATAGATGAGCATATAATTTTGGGTTTTGCTAACATTGCACTAATTCCTTTCTTTCCTTTCTGTTAAATGTGTCTTCATAGATTACACACACTCCGCTTGCAGGAATACTTATCAGGGCTTTAATGGTAAGTATTTTCTTTTATTTCATCTTAATTTTGTCGAGGGGATAGCTTTTAGCTTTTCTCTTCATATACATAAATTCAAAAGTTTCAATGCAAAAATCCAGTCCAACTTTGGTTCCAACTTTCATCCCGTCCAGTGTTAATATTGTCATCTGGTTACTGTTTTTTCTTTTCTTTTCCTTCTGTTTTATTTTTTTGTGTTCTGGGGATCTCCAGGGGATTCATGAATGCTCCACAAGTACTCCACCACTGAGTTACATCCCAGCCCTATGCTTAGCATTTGAATTTGGGCATTTGGGACCAGGAAGAGTTAGATTACTTTGACTTTTTATCTTACCTGATTTTATTTAGGATTCTTTTAAAATTCCAGGTCCTGACTCCATTCTGACTGAATGAATTGTAAGACACTAACTGAATTCTTTTTGTTGAATTAGTCTTTGGAGTTCAGTAACCTAGATTAAGTGCATTACTGGCTTGGTTCTGCATAGCTTCTGTTGTAATGCATTCTGACTTAGCTTTGGGGCCATTTCTCTCCGTGTGTTCAGATGTGTGCAGAGCTGTCTAGAGGTCCACATGAAGACCAGTTGCTTATTAGCAGAAGCATGATTGATGTTGGACTTGTAGCTAAATAAAATCTTAAGAGATATGCATAATACATTGATTTTTGTTTTGGTAACTATTATTGTCCCTGCCAGATACGGTGATAACACAAGATTTTAAGCTGAAGTATGACTAGTACTTTTTATGAGTGAGAGATTGGGGGTGGGAAGAGGAGAAAGATTTGGACTATGGAAGGCTTTATTGGAGACATTGGATTTAATTTCTAAATATAAAAGTTGAAATGCAAAGTCATACAGGCCAGAAGTTTATTTCATTATTAATGTATTACCACACAAATCCTATAACTTGGATGTTTTCTTCTGACTTTAATTTTAGTACTGTTTTAATTTCAGTAGTGGTGGTGGTTAGGATTCTGTGGTAGCATGGTTAGCATGTGTGCTGTTCAGATTGTAGCCTAGACCTCTGGGTTCTTAACTTTAGGGCCAAGGGTCCCTGGTGTGTGGTAGAGTGCGATGGATGATTTTGGCCTCTTGCTAAAGAATATTGCTTTAAAATGCTTTTAGGGTTAGTCAGCTACAGTTTATAAATGAGGAACTTAATTTCAGAAATTTGATTTGACTTCATTTGACAAATATATGTTCAGTGCTGCTGTGTGTCAGGCATTGTTCTAAGACTACAGCTGTGCCCAGAATGACATATTCCTGCCCTCTAGAACTTTCAGTGTACTAGGATGAAGCATGCAGAAAAAAGTAACATGTATTGAATGTTAAAAGATTAGAAAATTTTAGGGAGAAAATAATGCAGGGAAGGAGTCTGTGTGTGCTTTATAAAGTCAGTGTGGTTTTGAAGTCATTGGGGAAGGGCTCAAGTAAAACATGGCATTTGAGCATAGATTTAAAGGAAATGATGCAAATTTTGAGGCAGTCTAGATCAAGAACATAGGGCTGGAGAGGTGGCTCAGGGGTTAAGGTGCTTGCCTGCAAAGCCTAAAATTCCCCCTAGGACCCACATAAAAGCCAGATGCACAAAGTGGTGCATACATCTGGAGTTCATTTGCCCCGGTGTGCCCATTCTCTCTCTGTCTCTATCTCTCTGCTTGCAAATAAATAAATAATGAAATATTTAAAACCATAACAGGCTTTAGGAAGTAAACGATGTGTAAGTACCAAATGATGCCAACAATGTATTTCATTGTTAGTCTTTGTACTTTCCCGCTTTCTACTAAAATAAAGTAGAAAGAATTGGAGAAAACCTGTTGATACTGATTTCCTTCCCACTCTTGTTTTGTAAAGGAATCTGTCTTTCAATGTCTCCCATGTTTTCTTTCTTGCTCCATACTTCTTCTTTTTACACAGATCACAGATAGAGAAAGGGAGAAATTCATGTGGAGGAAACAGCAAGAACAAGGATAGGACTAAGTGCACTGAGCTGTAAGAACCTGCTAAGACTGGTTTGACCAGAACAGATAATTTTTACTGAGCAGTTTGAAGAAAAGGCTAGACAGGGAAGATGTAGCTAGAAGGCACTGAAAAATCAAGGCTAATTTGCTTATGTATAAGAAGCAATAGAAATTAAAGGTCTGAAAGAGGTGAGGGAGACAGTGAGCAGTGCAGATCCAAGGGAGAAGGATTCCTAGTAGGGCACACGTTGCAAACATGGATGAACATTTGTTGTGTGCTAGAAATGGCAGCAAGCCTTGTGTGGGTGGAGTGAGGGGGATGGTTAAGAGGTGACAGGGCAGAGGGTATAGGATGGGGTTCTCAATGTGGGCATTATTGGTATTCTGGATTATATAGTTGTTTGTTGTGGGTAGTGTATGTGTACCCTGTACATTTCCAAATGCTTAGCAGCCTCTTGGTCCATACTTGCTAGATATCAGTAGTATTTCTATCTATGTTCCTGGTTCTCATAACCAGAAATGTCACAGACTGCCCTTGTCTGTTGGTGGAGTCGGGGTACAACCTAGTCATCCTTGGTTGAGAACTACTAGTGTAGGACCTTGTAGTGTTGCTGTAGGGCTTTGGCTTTGATGTGAAATAAGACAAAGCCATCAGAGTTCCTGATCGTTGGCACAACTTACCTTGTCTTTTAACAGGATTATTCTGGCTTTTGTCTTTAGAATTCACAGAAAGGAAGACAAAATGGAAGCAGGAAAACCTGTTTGAAGACTTGTAGTCTGGGTGATGATTCAGCATCACTGGTAGCACAGAGGTCGTAAACTAGCTCAACTCAGGCTTAGTGTAACACAGGTGTAGTTTGATATAGTAGTTTTTTCTGCAAATACTCCATAACTTTCCTTATGTTTTAGTTATCAGTTTTAACTTTATAGTTTATTTTTTATAAGTGATCCACATAATAGAATAGATTTGACTCAAATTATTAGGCCAGTTTTATTTTACTTTTCTGAGTAAATTCCTTCCTCATTTAATATTAATAGTAAAGAGAATTTTATATTTCTGATGGTTGTACTTTAAAAATGATTTAAAATCATTTTGGTGACCTGGAAGATAAAGCATTTATATGCCTATAAGGGAATTGATTATATAATACAAAGACTTTCTCCCTGGAGTGACTTCCCTCCTTAATGACAGTAGTGTGAACAACAGATCAGAACCAAAGCTATATAAACGATTTTTGTGTACTCTACGGTAACTGATGTGTATGCACTATACAGTCCCTGATGTGTATGCATTATACAGTCCCTGATGTGTGTGCACTGTACGGTCCCTGATGTGAGTGCACTGTGCAGTACCTTATATTTAGTAAGTGTTACAATAATTAATGGTCACTTTGTCACTGTCATGAAATTAAAACACGGGATTTCAAAAAACAAAATATACACAACAGTATTTAGTATTTGAAGACAGCTACTGTAACTCTTAAGCCTAGTGGAAGTAGTAAAGTATAGGACTTTGTTCCTTACTGAACTCAAGATTAGTTTTTCATATGAGGCCTTAGAAAAATTTATGTTGAAAATATTTTTTATTTCAAAATTGTTCTGTATATGAGAGACATTGACATATGTAATACTATATATTTACTAACTCCAAAACAAATAAGTGATTGTTTCATTAGTAAGTTGGTCAGGTTTTCAAAATACTGACAATTTTTTTTGTGTAATATAAATAAGTCTTACTACTATAAACAACTGCTTATCAGAAAAGTCTTCAAATATTGGCAAGCTGTCAAATTGAAGTAGATACAAATTTTTAAAATTCTGATTAAGTGTGACATGTTAACATAGCACATACTTATTTTCTTTGAAGTAATCACTTAAGTTTAAATATAACATACTATATTTATAACAAAATAGGGATAGCAATAAAGCATTTTAAGGGACTTCACAGGAAACAAATTCTAAATGGTTGTTTTAATTTTTCATCTTTATAATCTTTGTAAATTTTTATAACTTTTTTTACTTTAGAGGTAGGGATATAGGGTTCAGTAAGTTTATTTCTATCAATTTCTTAAAAAGTATATTATGAGAACTTGTATGTATTTCTATTCTTCAAAGGATTTGGTAAGTTTTCACTTAGTCTGTTACAATTTTTAAGTACCAAAGATTGGTCTACATGTGTGGTTTTACTTTTTATAATATCTGTGTCAATTGCTCTGAACATGGCTAGTTGAAAATATGGCTGCTCTGAGTTTTTAGACATTGTGAGAACAATTAGATGCAGAAAACAAGTATAGTATATGTCAAAGTGTACTTAGAATAACAAATAATCTCTTGATATTAAATGCTGATATTTTGAGGATAAGGATTATATATTGTTCTTTATGTGCTATAGTTTGAACTATAAGGACATAGTAATAGTCCATATTGGTAAAGCTGAAAAGAATTCTAATATAGAACTTTGTAGTTTGTATGTTTTTCTTTGAAATATTAACTTTTGTCATCAAATAATGATTTTTCAATAATCATCTTACTATTTTTTCCTTCAATACCTAATACAAATTACCTTAAATATTAATGTGAATTATTGCCTCAGATGCTTGATGTTAAAATTTTGTATTTTAATGCAAAATTTTGTAGAAAGAATGGTATATTATACTGACAATTTCATGTTGACTCTTTCAGGAATGGATCGTGAATTTGGCCCTGGATCTTATGGAGGTCTGAAATTCAAGGATATTTATCTAAAAATTCTTCTTTTGAGTGCCAGTAAAGGTGAGCATCATTTAATTTTTTTTCTTTTTAAACTCTTATAGGGATGGATCGTGACTATGGCCATGGATCCTATGGGGGTCAAAGATCCATGGATTCCTACCTAAACCAGTCATATGGCATGGACAATCACAGTGGTGGTGGTGGGGGTAGCAGGTAAATTGCTTAATCACTTAGCCAAATAGACAATGATAAGATTCTGGATATATTAGTTTGTATGTCTTAGGCTTGTTATGGTGCTTGACTTTCACTGCTTAGTATTGGATAATCACCTTAAATGTTTAAAGGTGCTAATTAACGCTTCAAAATTTTTTTCTGAGGGTCGCTGGTAGGCATTTTTTAAGAAAACACCAAATAACTTATGATTTCAATATAGTAGAATTATGTATTTGTCTTTCTGTGACACTATTATTTTTTACTTCTTTTACCTTTAACTCCTTATCAACCAAAGTGTCCTGCACAAATTATGTAAATGTTATTGGAAATATTTTTTTATGAAGCCTTTTCTTAATGGTTAAATGGTTTTTCTAACTTGGGCATTATGAAGTATAGCTAAAGTGTCTGCCTAGAATGGATTTAACTGAACCAGTCTAGCAGCTCAGCTTCTAAGAAGCATTTAAGATAGATTTTCTTTTCCTTTTAAGTTTCAAGAACATACTTTAGTAATAGAAATGTTCTTTGAATCACATCCAGGTTATTTGCTGGCAGTTACTACTTTTACCTGAAGCACTTGTGCTTTTGTTTAGGAACATTGCATTAAAGCTGTGGGTACTGTATCTTCAACTACAGTCTTGATAATCTAGTTATCAACTAGAGGCCCGAGGATTGCCCATATTTCAGTAACCTTTTGGGGTACACTTGTTGACACAATGCTTCTTTCTGAATAACAAATAAAACTAGCTAGGAGACATTTGGAGCCATCGTCATCCTTCCAAATTCAAGTATCTGGATTCCTTAATGACGGACTTAAGTGATGCTTCCTTTTCTTTCTGCTTCCAGTGTGCCACTATGGTTATAGTATAGTAAAATCAAGGAAATGAGTAGCGAACAGGTTTCCTTATGTGATAGATACTTTGAAATACACAGTTGGAAAGAAGAATAATTTTGAGAATATATGGCTACTAGGGTTCAGAAGTAGAACTATCTTCTGTTGAGTGATCTGTAACTAATTGAACCTAAGTCACACCATATAAATGTTTATTGTATCAGTTCTTCCCATCATACATTGTAAATGTAATGTGAATAAATTATTTCTGTAGATGTTATCATTATTCATCTCTTGGGTATTTGTGAGCTTTTATAAAATTTGTAAAAAAAATAAGCAGCTTTTGTTATCTATGTTTTGGATCTGTGATAAGTAAAACGATCTGGTTTTTCTTTGGAGGAGACTGCACTCCCCTTAGAGTAATTTTATGTGATAATTTTCTGACAGGAAATAATTTTCAAATAATTGATGGCATTATAAAATGTATTCTCTCATCTGTTTTGAAAATTCATATGTAGAGGGTTTATGTTGGTCATCTTTTACTTTCATGTTCTATTTTATGTGTTTATTTTTCTAGATTTGTTAGATGTACTAGTTTATAAGTACAAAGTGTATAAGAATTGACTTTGGCTGACATTTGGCAGATCGTTATATTTTATAACTTGAGATAATTCTAATTTTGATAGATGCTAGGAGGCAGTTTTGTGATATAGATTTTTGGGGTACAACAGGATTGCTCTGTGTCACAAATAGCCTACATGTATTTAGTCTTCAATTTGTGTCCCTATGGAAAGCCAAAATATTGTAAATGCTTTGTAATTTTCAAAATTAGGGATGGATTCAAAGAAAGTTTGAGTAGTTTATAACCTTTAGCATATGATTTTTCCAAGACTAGGGCTGGGCTTAAATAATGACAGACAAATCTTAATAAAATAGAAAAGCTATTAAAAAAGCAGATTTTTAAGCTAAGGTTTACTTAACTCAATTCACATTTAGAACTGACTCAAATAGCTTTATGTCTGGTCTCATTGAACTGCCCAGCCCTAATCAAGTGTGAACAAAAGTAGAACTATGCAAACCAGTACGGTATAGATTAATTTTAGTGATAAATGTCATCTGATAATTTGTCTCTTTTGAATTGTCTAACATTAGTAAGCTTACTTTTGTTTTTTCCCTCACTGTGCAACTTTTCCAGGTTTGGACCTTATGAGTCTTACGACTCCAGGTCTTCTCTGGGTGGGCGAGATCTGTACAGATCTGGCTATGGTTTTAATGAACCCGAACAAAGCCGCTTCGGAGGTAGTTATGGTGGTCGATTTGAGAGCTCCTACCGGAATAGCCTTGACTCTTTCGGAGGTAGAAACCAGGGCGGGTCTAGCTGGGAAGCACCTTACTCCCGTTCAAAATTGAGGCCTGGGTTTGTGGAGGACAGAGGAAGAGAGAATTACTCTTCCTACAGCAGTTTTTCTTCACCCCATATGAAGCCTGCACCTGTAGGCTCTCGGGGGAGAGGAACGCCTGCTTATCCTGAAAGTACGTTTGGAAGCAGAAACTATGATGCTTTTGGAGGACCATCAACAGGCAGAGGCCGAGGCCGAGGAGTAAGTACAACAGAATCTTTTCAGATTCTTTTCAATAGTCACTCTTTTAAACCCTTTCAAGACCGTGGTTTTCCGACTAGAAGGAACACTGTTCATCCCAGTGTAATAAGCCAAAGCTGAGTCAGAAACATGAGTTTTAGGTTGATAGTACCTCACAATATAAGTGGCAGTTTGAGATGATTAGAAAGTTAAGCCAAATCCCCCTTTATTAAAAAAGTAAATACATTAGGTCTGGTCTAAAAGGGGTTAAAAGGAGTTGCATTTCTTTCCTTGTGAACCTAGCAGGTTTGCTGGTGGGACAGCTCTTGGAATATTGTAAAAGGTAACTGAACCCTTTTAAGCTTTCGGTAGGTTAAAGGTGCAATGTATAATAAAATGGTTATCTCCTGCTACTGAACTCTATCTAGCAAGTAGCATTTCCTCAAAGCTATCATGTTACACACTAGAGAATCAAAGTTGGTGCTAGGCAAGGATAGCTTAGCGATGGTTTCAGTAGTGAAAACATTGGCGTTTTTAAGCATGTTAGAATGGTTGTGGTCAGAACAATTTTGCTAACTCACTCGCTTATGCTGTGGTCTATTGATGGTGGTTTTATTTCCCTTTGTATCACTAGCTTTGCTGTTGAGAAATAATGTCCTACTTGTATAGACATGCTTACAGCTCCTTTCTAGGAAGTAGTAGTTTGTAAGTCATTGCTTAATTGAGTAACTATGCTAGTCTGTAGGCGCTAGGATATATAGTGTGACAGTTAGGCTTTATGGTCTTGGGTAACTGGATTGACATTTACCTAGTAAAGGCATATTGATTGTGAGATCATGCAATTTGATCATATAAACACTATTGTAGTTTTGCTGTAATGTAAGACGTTTTTTGAAAGTCAGTTGCATCTGATACTCTTTTTGTAGAAGGAAGTTCCTTCTGATAAAAAATGTAGTTAGGGACACACTTTGGACTATTCATTAACCTTTGGTATGTCAGTGTAGTTTGTCTTGCTTGTGTATAAATTTTGCATTTTTAAGTTACTCTTGACTTATGTAAAATGCATTGCACCTTTAATGGATCATTAGTGAAGATTTTTCTGATGTGATTATATCAATTACCTGAGGCATTCATTCAAATTTACTAGGTTAGATAGGTATTCATAATCATATTATGTTATTGTTTAAACAGCTATGTTTCTGTTCCACCATACTTGATGATTATAGGTTATTTAAAAATATTTGGAATAATAGGCTTTGGGTTTTGAAATTGAAAGTACATTCCAGTTTTAAAATTTGGAAAACATTTAAGATTTCCGGTACTGTATATTATTTCAGGCAAAAGACTTTTTTTAAATGAGGATTCAGATACTTATTTTTTTTCCATGATAGTAAAACCAAGTGTTCTAGTCTGAATGGACTTTTCTTTCTTTTCTTCTGTTAATGAAGTAGATGAACCAACCAGTAGGATCTTCATTTTTAATCTAACCTTGTACAATTCCCATTGGGTCCTTCTCTTCAGATTGCTTCTCAATCTTTCTAACAGAAAGATTAGCACAATACATTTCTATGGATGTGGGCCTCTTGGTATAGTGAATTTTGTTAGTGACACAAAAAGAGGAAGGGACACAGAGTCACTTGGTGGTATGACTCTTCATTTGTAAATTTGCTTCTTGGGCTTCTGGTCAGGGTGTTTCTTTAGGTAAGAATGTGAATGGAACGTCAGATGAAATTCTTTATCTGAAGTGTGTCTTGGAAGTTGATGCATGGTTATGCTTTAACTCTCCTATTTCATACTAATGTTCCATCTCGCCTTCTCATTCCCTTTTTCAACAGGGAGAAATCCTAAATGATATCTGGATCTTTTTAACTTCAAACTACAAATATGATCTTCTTTGTATATCTTAGTTTTAAGCCAGGTTTTAGTAAAATAAAGATTTCTTTTAAGGTCTTTTCATAGGAAAACGTCAATTAGGAACTCTGAAGAGGAGTTGTCAGAGAGTTGTACAAGTGGTAACCTCCTGACAGGCACATATGGTGTATATGATATCAAATAATTTTGAATTGTAAAGATAAAAAAGTAGGACATATCCACATTTGTTCTATTTGAAATACTAATTCACTGGATTTGAGTTCATGTAATAATTGATGAAACTTTCAAGTGTGCTTTCTTATAGTGGGCATGTAAAAAACTTAGTCACATTCCACAGAATTTTCAGGTGAAAACTAATGACTAGGTGACATGAGACTTTTATATGAATTTTTATTTTGTATTTGGACATTATGCTAATATTTCTTGATTTCACAAATTTACAGCATATGGGTGATTTTGGAAGCATTCATAGACCTGGGATTCTTGTTGACTATCAAAACAAACCCACCAATGTGACAGTTGCTACTGCAAGAGGAATAAAGAGAAAAATGATGCAGCCTTTTAATAAACCTGGGGGAGCCTTTATCAAGAAACCTAAGCTAGCAAAACCCGTGGAGAAGCTGGGCCTCAACCAATCACCTAGTAAGTTTAAAAAAAAAAAAAGGTTGATAGAGTTTAGGATGCTAAAACCACATAATATAACTGTAGAAATTAGGTCTGTAACACAAAGTGGCCATTGCATTCATGTCCTCACAGTAGCTTGCACTTCCTGTACAAGGCCTGCATAATAGGAGGGGAAAATTATGATATGAAATTAGAAGAGAGACTAGTGGAAAGAAGGGATTCAGTGGAGGGGGGAATCAGGAGGGAGAAAAGAGGGTAGTGACACCCTCACACCAACTGAAAAATAAATAGAAATAAACCCTGTTTATTTCATGTGGTGGTGCATGCCTATAATCCCAGTACAAAGGAGGCAGAGGTAGGAGGATTACCATGAGAGCTCAAGGCTAGCCTGGAGCTACAGAGTGAGTTCTAGGTCAGAATGGGCTAGAGTGAGATAAAAAATAAAAACCAAAAGTCCTGCTCCTTTATTTCCATGTGATATAACAAAAATTTTTCTTTTTTAAGGATTTAATTTATTTTTGAGACAGAGTCTCATGTAGCCCAGGCTAGCTTCAACTTTGTTATGTATCTGAGAATGAACTTTAACCTGTTCCTCCTGCCACCATCTCCCACGTGCTGGTATTACAGGTGTCCCCCTGTGTTGCTTGCTTATTTGTTTCTCACTGTATCCAGAGCTTACTGCTTTTCCAGCCCCAGTAATTCTTTGAATTCTGTTCCCTATGGGCCTGGGGTTTTAGATGTGCATAGCCAAGCCCAGGTGTGTATGTAGATGCCAGGGAATCAAACTTCTTAGGCCCCCTCACAGGCCCTCAGGCTTGCATGGGTAGCTCTCTTACCTGCTGAGCCATCCCCAGCCTTAAGAAATGATTTATAATTGTGATTTTTTTTGTGATATTCTAGCAAAAACTGATTCTAAAAATGAAGAAGAAAAGCGACGAATTGAAGCTCGACGAGAGAAACAAAGGCGTAGGAGAGAAAAAAACAGTGAGAGATATGGAGATGGATACAGGTTCGTGTTCAGTAGAGTCAAAGAATTTAGCTCATTCAAAAATAATTTCCAAAATCAGGTACTTCTAACATACTTGTAAGCTCAGCACTTTGGAGACAAAGGCAGGAAGATAACTAGTTCAGAGCACCCTAAACTATGTTTAAAAAAAAAAAAAAAGTTTCTTAGAAAGGCAAATACATGAATTATGATATGAAAAGCTAGTTAACTATTTAAGTCAAATGAAAAGGCTTGACCAAAGGATATATGGGTGTGGGGTTGGGGATATGCCTCAGTTGGCAGAGGAGCACAGAGCTCTGTATTTGATCTTTACCACCACATGAACAAAACTTCTCCCTCTCCCTTTCTCTCTGTATGTGTATATGAGTGATTTTGATTTTTTAATCCTGTTCATAATGGTAATCCAAAACTACAAAATATACAAAAACTTAAAATTTTCTTAAATACATGAAGAAAGCCATTATCTTGAGATTTGATTTTATAGAGGCATAGTGATAATCTTAAATAGGAAAACTTAAGTAATATCAGTATATAAGCTCTTTCTACTACAGATAAACAAAAATGTTCTGAAAAAGAAGACTAAATGAGTGGGTACTGGCTTTTTAAGAAACATTAAAAGTTGGTAATGGGACACATTGGTAAAGTACTTACCTTGCATTTATAATGTCCCAACACTGAAAAAAAATAAAGTTGAAAAAGTAAGACATGACAAAATTAGCTTGAACAAGTTGCATTTATTTGAGAAATGTAACAAATAGTAATGAAAATACTACAGGAAAAAGGATTTGATTGAACAATTAAAAATATAGCCAACAAGAAGTGACTAATGACCAGTTTAGGAAAAAATCTGAATTTATTTCAACCCTCTTACATCATCCTACACCAATTCATATAGACAAAAAACAATGGGAAATTGAGTGGAATATTTTAATCTCTGTGGAATATTTTAATTTTCATCTCTGAAAAAAAAAAATTTCCCCCAGGCTTAAAAGTTAGAGGTTGGGGATGTAGTTCAGTTGCTAATGTACTTGTCTGGCATGCATGAGGCTGTAGGGCTTGATTCCCAGCACCACATGACACTGGGTGTGGTGGTGCATGCCTATAACCCAGACACTTGGAGGTGGAGGCAGGAGGATCAGAAGATCATCTTTGACTACACAGCATGTTTGAGGCCAGTCCTTTGGGTGACTTTTGTCTCCAAAAAGAAAAGTTAACTATGGCTATAGAAGAATGAACTGTTTTGGCTAAATAAAGACAAAATATGACCAACAAGAAGTGACTAGTACATATTTTAGAAAAAGTTCAAGTTTATTTTAGAAAGTTAAGAGAATTAAGATGTCTAATACATAATTTGATGAAATGACTACTTATACTACTTAGAGAAAATGTTGAAACTTAGATTAAACTGAAAAATAAATAATATGTTATTTCATTAGTGAAGATAATACTGATTTGCTAAGAAAGGTATAATCACAATCACTTAAAATTTACTGGTGGGGCATCTATTGTTAAAGGTATTAGTGGGTACAGAGAGAGAGAGAGAGAGAGAGAGAGAGAGAGAGAGAGAGAGAGAGAGAAGTTAAGAAATTTCCTGGAAAGCAGCTGAGCTGACTTTGTCATCCCCAACCCTCCACACCCTTGCCTGCCTTGTTAAAGCAGGGTTCTTTGTAGCCCAGGCTGACCTGGAATTCACTCTGTTGGCCTTGATCTCAGGTAGTCCGCCTACCTCAGCCTCTTGAGGGAGCTGGTTGACTTTGTTTTTTTTCAGTATGTAGGAGTCAGTGAAGCATGTGAGCAGTGATATGCTCACAACTCTTTTAGGAAGTAGTACTCTTTAGCAAGCTAAGTAACTTGGTTGAGGTCATAAAGGGAGAGAGGATACTCAGCATTTAGCTCCAGAGCTGTTGACCCAAATAATCAATCTAATAGCAGTGTAAGAAATCACTACACTGGAAAATGGGAGACATGAGGCAAAAAAGCAGTGAGAAGACTACTATAATTCAAGGAAAAAAATAGTAACATACATAACAAGTAGAAGCAGTGAATGGGATTTCATTGTGTGGTGACTGTTCATCTTCTTCAGTTTGGGTCTGTTAGTCACCCTGAAGTGCTCCTTAGTGGGCAGAACATCTGATCACCTAAAAGTTCACAGGAATGAATTTTGGTGGTTTTGTGTGATACCTGGCTTTGTTGACAGTACTTAATGGTTTCGAAACTTGAAGGTGGAATAGAATGTAAACTAAGTCGTGGAACTCTGCACCCTGATACTTTTTTGTTGTGTTGTTGGTTTTCATGATGCTGGGTTTGAACCTAGAACCTCGAGCACATCAAGGAAGCGCTTTACCACTGTAGCTTAATACTTCCTGAAATTTATTTTGGCTCTTTACTGGACTAGGCCTTATTGACTGACCTCCAATAGCCAGAAGCTTGAAGTGTAGGCCACAAATGCAACATGTTATCATGACTATGCTGTATTTAAAAGAAAAAAATTTTCCATCTTAGTTTCAAATAATCTTTAAATGGAAGAAAGAAAATTATTTATGTAGGTAAAATTAGTTTTAATGATAAATTATTATGAACTTGAAGTGAATAAAGTAATATTTAAAGAAAAATTGTTTTTCCTTATAGAATGGCATTCACATGTTCATTTTGTAAATTCCGAACGTTTGAGGAGAAAGATATTGAACTACATCTGGAAAGTCCTTCACACCAGGAAACTCTAGACCATATTCAGAAGCAAACCAAATTCGATAAAGTAGTTATGGAGTTTTTACATGTAAGTAGGTATTTTGAAGTGAGAAACATTTGATCTGATATGATTTTACTTCATGTTATACAATTTTTTACCTATATGGTTTCTAAAAATTTAATAATTACTTATTTGAAATGGAAAGTTGTTTTAAAATTAGATGTGACTTCTACAGTAGAACTTGAATTTATTTGAGAAATCATTTCACATTTCTCATAATCATTTTTTGCATCATGTGTGTACATGTGTGTGCATGTGCAGGCCAAAGGGCAAATTTGGGTGACATTCTGTACAAGCGCATCCACCTTTTTTGAGACAAAGTCCCTCATTGGCCTGGAGCTTGCCAATTGGGCAAGACTGGCTGGCTAGCAAGCCCCACCTGCCTTCACCACCTCAATGCTGGGATTATAAGTGAAAGATTTGTGTCTTTGTAGTATCTTTTGTATTATCAATATGTGATCATTAATTTAGTAGATTTCTTTTTTGTTTGTTTTTTCAAGGTAGGGTCTTGCTCTAGCCCCAGCTGACCTGGAATTCACTATGTATTAGTAGTCTCAGGCTGCCTCCCAAGTGCTGGGATTAAAGGCAAGTGCCACCACACTCGGCTATAGATTTCTTAATGAGCCAATAATAATTGGAAATAGAACATGTGCACAGATATGCAAAAGGTACAGTTAGGTCAGATACCAGGAATGCAGAAATCCTAGGGACCTGGAGAAGCAGCAGGTAGCTGGTCCAGGAGTGCCGAGAGAAGAAGCTTGAGCTGGGTTTCTAATTGTACGTAAACTAATTTGGGCACAAGAGAAAATTGACAAAAAGTTAGGACATACAGTGATCATTCACACCTCTATCCACACAAAATTGTGTTCCATGATGAAATTTCTTCCTATAATTTTTTTTCCTTATGGGTTTCTCGCTGTCATTTGTGACTCGAGTACTCATTTGAGACTTCTTCACTGTTCCATTGTCTGATCACTCATCCTCTAAAAGCTTAAAATGTATTTTGAAAAGTCAGTACTTCCTGTTGTTTTCTCATATTTCATGTCAGCTTTTTGGACTAAACTGTAAACTCCTTGTGAGCAGAGGGGCCTGTCACAGGGTGAACATGGTACTAAGCAGATAGAAAGGCTTGTTGAAAACAGTGTAGATTCTTCTTATTTTCTAGGAATGTATGGTGAATAAATACAAAAAGACATCTATTCGTAAGCAACAGACATTTCATCATCCAGAAGCTTCCAAAATAAGTGAGAAAGATATTATGGAAGGTGAGTATTTAGGCAAGTTGTTTTTTCAAGTTTACATGTTATTTTATATCCCATAACCTGTTTCAGTATACATGATACCTCCAGATTGATACTATAGCACTGGTTGATTTATCACAAACAAGCTCCTTGTCTTCCTGTTTCTGTGCTTATAAATTTATTCTTGTCCACAGTTGACTTAAGTTTAGGGAACATTCATGTTTTCCTTTAGCTGAAAGATACAATTTATCTATCCTCTGTCTCATATCTCTCGTCATCTTTAATTCATCATGTACTCTTGTTTTTCAGTCTTCTCTTTGTTTCATTTATTAAGCCTATAAACATGCTCTTTTTTTAAAAAAAAAAAAGCATGGTAGTCTAATTCACTGATTTTTCTTTTTTCCTTTAAACAACATTTTCTTGTTAAGTGCTCTACCACTGAGCTATATCCCCAGCCCACCCACTCTTTCGTTTATTGCTTTACATATAGGAAACAACTGTGTTAATCAGCTGACAGAAAACATAAACTTTTACAACATAAACTTTTTTTGAGATCAGGTCTCACTGTGGTAGGAACTTGCGACTTGGCTGACCTCAGACTTGGAGCATTCTTCTGCTTCTGCCCCCTGGGTGCTCGGTTACACACCATAGCTGCCACTGCTGGCCAGATCAAACTGCCCTAGGTTGTTTTGAGTCATCTTCTAGAACATTTTCACCAACTGCATTGTTTGTGAATATGCTTTTTTCCTTCATTTCTTTATTGGCACTTTGCTGGCCTAATTTTTTTTTTATCCCTTTAACTTCTCTTCACTTTATTAGTTTTGTTAGTTATTAGCCCTATATTATCTTCTTTTCTATTTCTTCCAGATAACCTTGCCTTCAGATCTGAGTTCTAGTCTCATTCATTTGCTTGCTGACATCTCTCCAACAGCCTTTATAAAACCCAACATATCCTCAGAATATATCATTTCCTTTTGCATACCTAACTCCTCAAACACAGTCACAAAATACTTCATTTCTCTTAACTGTAGTTTATCAAAAACAAGTGTGGAGTTATCCAAGGTACCTTTTCTTGACTCTGTAACACTGAACCCTGTTGATTCTTTGGCATGTTTACCAAATCTGTTTCTTTACCTCTTCTTCTTTTTTTTTTTTTTTTCTTTATTGTTCATAATGAGTTACATTGTTTAGTGGGCCAACCATGAGTTGTTATCCCCAATTCCCCGTTGTCCCCCTTCCCCATCCCCAGTCAGCTGGATATCCTCCTCCGTGGGCCGTCTGTATCAGTCTTTACCTCTTCTTGACATACTGCATTTGGTCAAATCCTTACCTGTCCTCTTGACAATTACTAATATTTTCCTAATTAGTTATGTATTTCCAGTTTTTCTTACTTTTGATTCTACTGTAGACTTTATTTGAAGAAATTTCATTGGCTCTCTCCACCCTCTATAAGATAAAGTTAAAATTCCTAGGTACAGCATACAAAGCTCCTTGGAACTCAGGCTCTCCTCTCTTCTAACATCGTTATCCTTGGTGCTCTAGCCCAACTGAATGATATGCATCTCTCACAAAATGTTAGCTGTTCTAATTACTTCCCTTGCATATGCTTATTCCTTGGCTGGTCATGAGAGCTAGGCAGACACTCTGCCGCTGAGCTGTATTCCCAGCCCAGCAGTGTTGCTTCTCTTTAGAATGATTGTTTTGGAAACACAGCATAGATTTTTGGTTCTTTATGGCATCTATTTTGCTTTCCCTGCCACTCATCAGTTGTAATGTGGAAATTCTAATTTTTTCTAAGAATCAACATTCACTTAGCTTTATATTATATTTTTTAGAGATGGATTTATAGTCCTCTAAGCATGAATACACAATATGATTAGAAAATGCAGTATAATTGCACTTAATTTTAACCAATTATTTATATTTATAGAGTCTATATGTTCTAATATATGAGGTATGTAGAAGAATTTGAACTTAACATGCTCTGATTCTGTCCTCTTTTTTTGAAAGTAGGAGTATGAAGAGTCATAACCACTAGTAACAATTTGATGTGTCAGAAATAAGGCTATGCGGATCATCTTTTGTAGGTGTTACTGTAGACGATCACATGATGAAAGTAGAGACTGTTCACTGCAGCGCTTGCAGTGTGTACATCCCTGCCTTACAGAGCTCGGTTCAGCAGCACCTGAAGTCTCCTGATCATGTCAAAGGGAAGCAGGTAAGCTTGAATCTTTTAACAAGGATCCTGGAATATCTACCAGCACTTTACTATTCTTTGGCCAGTGTTTCATTCATACAGTCCTGTCAACCTCATATGTGAGCAGCTGTGGATCTGATGTTTAAAGGTCATGGTCTTCTGTTTGTTTAGAGATTCCATAATAAAATATGCCTGGTAATAGCATTCAGATCATAGTTGCTGAACTGTTTTGTTAATATTTTTAAGTTAGTACAAAACCCATTTGTGAGTATGCATGGGTTAGAACAAAAAAGGAAAAAGATTTTTATAATGGGTACATATTTCTTTTGTTTTGGAAAGATAAATTTTTGTGTATGTGTGTATGTATGGGTGTGCATGTCCACCTTCCTTAAGACAGGGTCTCTTGCTACTGTAGATGAATTCCAGAGTAACAGACCTGTGAGCTTCAGATTCTCTTGACTGTGCCGCCCAATATCATAGGTGTGCTGAGACCACAGACACATGCATCACTTTGTGTCTGGCTTTATGCGAGTACTGGGGAATCGAACTTGAGTCAGCAGGCTTTGCAAGCAAGTGCCTTTAGCTGCTGAGTTACCTTCCCAGCCCTATTATGACCCTTTTTGAATAGAATATTATTGAAAATTTATTTGTTGATTATTTCTTGGGTAGTGCATGTTTCTGCTCCTATGTTGGCAGGTTTTATTTAATTAGATTTACTTCAAATAGCACAAATGCTTATTTTCTGGGGGAATTAACTCATTTGTAAAGACTTGAATGTTAGTGGTTTATGTCTTAATTTTCAATAGAGGATACTGTTTGTATTTAAGTGAATTTCATTTAACTCAGACTTCTTTTTTTTTAATATTTTATTTATTCATTTTCAAGCAGAGAGAGAGGGAGGGAGGGAGGGAGGGAGGGAGGGAGAGAGAGAGAGAGAGAGAGAGAGAGAGAGAGAGAGAGAGAGAGAGAGAGAGAGAGAACGCACCAGGGCCACCACCTTGTGGATCTGGCTTATGTGGGTCCTGGGGAATTGAACCCAGGGCCTTAGGCACTGGAGACAAGTGCCTTAACCGCTGAGCCATCTCTCCAGCCCTAACTCAGACTTCTTTACACATTTTTAGCACATACTGTCTTGGCATGTTTTTGTCAGTAAACACTATATATTACCTTTCCTCCTTTGTATAATACAGATACATCTTGTAATAACTTAGAAACATAGAGAAAGGCTAATTAATTACTTTGACAGCATGAAACGTTATTCTTTTTGATAGCATGGAAAATAGCATTTGGGGTCTGGGAAGGTGTGTGTAGAGTAGAAATAGGAATCAAATATCAAGTAGAACTAGACTTGAAGCATTTAGGAGCTATTTTGTATTGAAGCTGATTGGCTTATGAATTTATTTAAATCCATAGGTGACTTAGATTGTCATTTAAATATATGAATGTGAAAGTAAACTGTCATTTTAATTATATAAGCACATCATGGCTCTTACCCCTTGTGTGTTCTGTTTTTCACAGGCATATAAGGAACAAATAAAAAGAGAAAGTGTGTTGACTGCTACAAGCATTTTAAACAATCCAATAGTGAAGTCACGATATGAACGTTTTGTTAAGGTAAGATTTGGGGACAAATGCTTTTTAGGAAATATTTCATCATAATTAGATGGTAGCTTCTTGACATTTAAGTGTAGTACAACTTACTGGAAAGAATTGTCCTTCACGTCTTGCATGTAAGTAACACATTGCTATTCTTAATCATGGGCATTGTAGGAGAGAGGAGCGATGACTCTTCCCTCCTCCCTTTTCTGGTCTGAATCAGTGAGAGATGAATAAGAATTAGACAGTTCTTGGGATAGGAATACAGCTCAGTGGTTGAGTGTTGGCCTAGCACTCATGAGGCCTACTTTACTAAAGGTTTGCCTTATTGTTGTAGTCAACCTTCTCTTTGCTGCACAGAAAAGAACCCAACCAAAAGGCAGTTGATGGGAGGAATGGTTTTATTGTGACTCATAGACTCAAGGGGAAGCTCAATGATGGCAGGGAAAATGAAGGCATGAGCAGAGGGGTGGACATCACCTCCACCACAGCACTGCAAACAGTGGCAAGAAAGTATGCCAAACACTAGCAAGGGGAAGCTGGCTATAACTTCCATAAGCCAGCCCTTAACACACCTCTAACAAGATTCCAATTCCAAAACTGCCATCAGCTGGGGATCAAGCATTCAGAACACATACATTTATGGGGGACACCTGGATCAAACATCACAATCTATTCCTGGCCTTCACAAACTAATCATCATACATGATGCAAAATACAAAGTACTCAGCTCAACTCCAAAAGTCTCCACAGTTCTTATCCATCCCGATGATAGACATCTTTCAACTAAGCCATAATACCAACAAACCCATAATGACATAGAACATTCATACTGTAAATGATAGCATTGGGCATTAGCAAAGACAGATTGAACCAATACAAGATTTAAGATATGGCGAACATCAAACTCTAACCCCAAGTCTGATAATGACCAGTGATGAGTCTCTTGGAATTCTGATTCCACCCCTCCAGCTACTTACAGTTCAGGAAAACTCCATCCAGTGCTGGCAGCTCTCCTTGGCAGCCATCCATGGTCCTAGCATTTCACTGGGTCTCTACTGCAACCCATGGTTCCTCCTCATGGCTCTATCTGGCCTCCACACAGGCAATCCAACACATCTGCTTCACACTGCCCATGGCCATTTCTAAAAAACAAAACTGTGTTGTAAATTCAATGACTCTGTCTTCCTGCAGTTGTTATACTCCATAGTGCCAGGTAGGCTACCAACTTGTTAATCCAGGGGGAAGAAAGCCAACTTTGAAGAACATTCAGGCCCCCTACTTCAAAAGAGTGCTTTCTTCCTGCTGTCCCAGTGCAGATCAGCTGACCCAATCTCAGTGGTTGTCATCTCTCAAATAACTGCAGCTGAAAGGGCAGCAGTTTTGGCCCAAAGATTTCCTTTCTTTCTGTGCCATCTCATCTGTTCATACCAGTCCATTTTTACATAAAGCAACTCTGCATAAGTTCTCAAGACACAGGCAGGCCAAATGCAGCAAGCCTCTCACACAAACTGCTCCTAGACCAGTTCTTACAAAGTTCTTTCTTTCTCACCCTTGTAAGCCAAACCTCACAGTACGTAGTTCTTACTTCATTCAGGTCCTTAAACTCTGACCAGAATAGTCCATCAGCTTTTAAGCTGTACTTATAGCACTGCAAGGCTTCTCTTAGGCTGAGGCTTCAAATCCATCCACATTTCTCCTCTTGCATATCAGTTGCAAAAGCCACAGAATCTCAGGGTTCTAGCAGCAAGAACAGATCCCACTCTCTGGTATCAAAACTGTTGCAGTAAACTTCTCATTGCTGTACAGAAAAAAACCTGACCAAAAGCAGCCTGTGGAAGAATGGGTTTATTTTGACTCATAGACTTGAGGGAAAGCTCCATGATGGCAGGGAAAATGAAGGCATGAGCAGAGGGTGGACATCACCCCTGCCATAGCACTGCAAACAGTGGCAAGAAGGTATACCAAGAATTGGCTAGAGGAAGCTATCTGTAACCATACACCATAAGTTCTTCCCCAACAACTTCTAGTTGGAAATGTAATAGGAAATTGTAACGGTATGCTTTTAGACACCTGCTGCTGTCTTAACTCCCACTTATGTCATAATTTTAGGTCTGGGGAGATAGCTCAGAAGTTACAGGTTTTTGATTATATCATACTTTGAAAATTACTCTTTTCAATATTGTCAGTGACCCAATTATCATATCTAGTGGCTTTAAAAATTAACATACTGTTATCTTAAATATGTGAAAGTAACTCCTCAAGAACCGTCATCCATCTTCAATAATGATTGGCTTGAATGACTTCCTTCAGTTCTTTTCTGCCTTTATCTGTTTGCTGATCTATCACTTCTTGATGTTTTGACAGAATGTTTTAGTATTGTTGGTTCTTAGGCACTGATCATTCCTTCTCCTAATGCTACTGCGTGTGCAGGGTTTTACTCTTGTCCCTAATTTACTCTTTTACTCCAGGAACCCCAACTCCACTGTGAGCTCTATGCCAGTGCTTCATGAATGTTAATATCTTACTTTGAACAGTTGTCTTTTGAATTGCAAACTTATTAATGCCTATTAGACTTTTACATACATTAAATTCTAATTATATATAGTAGGCACTCAGTTCCCCTTTCCTCATTCTGATTTACTTATTCTGTTAATGCTGTTCACCACACGTCCACATTTCCTCCTTTTGAGATTATCGGAGTAATCTTCACTAGCTTCCTTTCCTTTCCCTCTTCTTTTCCCTCTCCCTCTCCCTCCCTCCCTTTCTCCTTGATATTGAACACTGAGCTTTCTGGGCCTATCCTGTATCACCAACATATACCATACAATCACTTCTTCTGTTACCACTTGTAGTACTTACCTCCTCCTTGCTGGGACACAGTACCTGGCCAGAAGCAGCTGTGGAAGGAAAGGGTTTATTTCTTGCTTCCAGTCTCAAGGGGAAGCTTTGGTGTGATGGGGAAAGCATGGCAGGAGCAGATAGCAGGGTGTCACATCTCCACATTGGAAGTGGGGATGTAGAGTGAGCTGGCTAGCTCTGGTAAGTGGGGCTGGACTATTAAATCTCAGTGACACACTTCCAGCAAGGCTCTGCCTTCTCAATGGCTGCACCAGCTGGAGACTAAGTATGAGGCTTAATCATAAGCATAACTGCTGATCTCTCCAGCCTGATGAGACTTATCCACAAACCCAGAAGACTATGGGGGGCATTCACACTATTATGCTTCATCTGGCACATTCCTGTCTGATTCATCTTAAAAGTGCAGCATAATTTTAATATATTCCTGCTTAATAATCTTCACTGCCTCATTATTTCCTGTAACATTCATATAGTCTCCTGATGTGCTCCAGTTTATCTAAGGCTTAATCCAGATAAATAATTATTAGGATAAAATTCTACCTGTGAGGATGTTTATTGAATTACAGATTTGTCTCGTTTTTAATAAGGAAGTAAGACACAGCATCTAGTGGCTGAAACAAGGTGCTTGATTTTTATTTTAGTTTAAAAGGGATTGTATAGCAGTAGTGTGTTGAATAGTTGTGTTTTAAAGTAGAATACAGCATCTGCATCAACTGTTTTGTTTGTACTAATAACCATGTATTTTTTTTTGTTCTTTTTATATATGATATAAAAATTCAGTTAAGAAAATACGGTTTTTACATACTCTAGTTTACGGAATACAATGTAGTTACTTCAATAAAATACACATATCTGTATAAAGTAGGTACTTAGTTATTTAAAGTTAAAGCTTCAAATAGCATTTTTTTCTTGGTACAGTGTCACTGATGTCAAAATGAGTGTGTTGATTTTAGAAGTCATTCCCCTTGTTTTCAGGGAGAGAATCCTTTTGAACCTCAAGACCATTCTCAGGATCAGCAAACAGAAGGAGAGGAAGAGGGTGAAGAAAAGATTGATGAACCCCTTGATGATGATGATGAGGAGGAGGATGAGGATGAGGAGGAGGAAGAAGAAGAGGAGGAGGAAGAAGCAGAGGAAGTGGCAGGAACAGAAGAAGTAGAAGAAGTAGCTGATGAGGAAGAAGATGGAGAAGGGGAGGGAGAAGGGGAGGAAGAAACAGCGGCCATAGGGGAAGATGGGGTGGGGGGAGAAGAAGAGGAGGGATCAGGGGAGGAAGGAGGGGAGGAAGAAGAAACAAAAGAGTCTGATGACTTTCCTGTTGAGCAGCCTGATGAAAATTAAATGTAGCGCTGAGTTTAAAAGGAGCTTTAAATTTCTGTCCTACTGTGGAGAAGGGTAAGAATTTCAATAGATTAAAATATGAATTGACACCCATGTTGCATGTATTCCACATATTAAAATTTGTTTTATATAATTTCTAAATGTTTGACACCTGTTTAATAAAAGGAAGGTAAAACTTTCAGTTTAGTTTTTATAGATCCAAACTTAGGTATGATAAATTGTATAATTTTAAGCTTAATTTTTATTACCTTATTCGTGTTAAGGATAATAGATATGTATTGCTCTGGCATCTGTTCTAGTCATTTGAACTTAAAAATGCTGCTCTTAGGAGTGAACCTTTAAGTGTGCATTGATGTTTTTGAATACTTAACCTTAGAAGAGATCAGTTGGGCAAGTATTCTGTGCTGAGTGTGTATTTTTTTTACATTGGATTGCAATTAGCATTAAGCTGGTTTAAAGGCATTTTGTGTACACAGTTCCCTTTGTAGCAATAAAATGTTTTCTCTTTTTCTTTTCTATTTTTTACATAAACTTTCTCCTTTGATTAGCAAGTTAAACAGTTTGTCAATTAAATTGAGTATTTAAAATCAACATTTGCCTTAATGTATGAATTTAGCTCACAGGTATTTCAAACTGATTGGGAAGACTTGAATCTAACATTTTTTCTCAATCATATTTTAAGAAGTGCGGCTAAAATATATTTTTTAACACATTTCAAAGGTCAGTCTGTAACTGACCTTGTTTATACTAGTTTAAGCCTCTTTCTCTTCTGAGTGATTACATCAAATCTTGAAATCTTCCTGAAAATACAGTTTCATACAAACAAGTTACCAGTGTGCTAGTTCTTTTGTCGTGTTTGTTTTGCCTGAAAAACCAAGAATCAAGCCTTCCTTTTTTAAAAAACAAAATTGTTCTTTCAAATATTTCTCTCCTTTTTAATATTAAGAAGAGAACCTGGGACTGACAGATGATGTTTCTAAGTCACTTATTTTTAAATGGCTGGCTGTATGTGTAACTGAAAAGCAGTTAGCTCAGAGCTGTGCCCTCTTTGACTTTTTAGTATGACCTGTTTGGCTGCATGGGTAAGGGTGCTCTATTTTAATTAAATTAACTTCTCAACTTTGGGGTATTGAATGGGTAAAATTATGTAATACAGCATTTTGTTGATGAATATATGGGCATTCATTTGTAGAATTTCACAGATAATTTCTCATTTTATATAAAACAACTTTAAAAGTAGATTTTTCTGGACCATTATGGTTTGTTATAGTGTACCAGCTTAGTTTACCTTTAAGATGTGAAAATCTGATAGACTTAGATCTAATTACAGTGACTTGGAGCCAAGAGCAAGAAAGTCAATTGAAGATTAGAAAATTTGGATCTTATTTAGCAGCCTATTTTTTAAAATATTTTATTCATTTTCAGTCAGAGAGAGAGAGAGAGAGAGCGAGAGAGAGAGAGAGAGAGAGAGAGAGACACCAGGGCAACCACCTTGTGGGTCTGGCTTATGTGGGTACTGGGGAATTGAACCCAGGGCCTTAGGCACTGGAGGCAAGTGCCTTAACCGCTGAGCCATCTCTCCAGCCCTTAGCAGCCTATTTTTAAGAAACCTTTTTTGCTTAGGAGTTCAGATTTTCAGGAGAACATGACTTGATCAGCCTTCTTGTTACTCCTTTATTTAAAATATTTGTGGGTAAAAGAACAGTGGATTTCTCTGAGTGGTGGTTAGTACTTGGCTCTTTTGGCACAAAGTTGAAGGTTTTTAAATGGAATGTCTGGAGATCTTTGAAGGAAGAGTCACACGTAACAAAAACCTGTGCCATGACCTCTAAGGGGGAATTGGAATGGGTTTTTACACAGATCAGCTTATTTGCAAGTAATAATAAATTTTATTTTCAGAAATTCAAATTATGTGTTTTTCATTGCATAATTGTAGATTTGAAGTTAGGTTTACATGCAGATTAATTTTTATAATCTTTACTGTTTATATGTTCTTTTATATAAATATTTATATATGTGAGTTTTAATAACTTTTCAACTTCTGTTCTCCAAGTGAGATAAGGAATTAACTTATGCTCCACACAGTTTAAACCAAATGCATAGATGGTCTGCACTCCGCTCTCTCCGCTCAGGTAGAAAGTCTATTTTGTTTCCCAGTCTTCCACCTGTGCTGCCACCAGCCTCGTTGAAGTCACCACCATCTTTGCTGGACTCTTGACATAACGCCTTATGGAATCTTGTTTTCATTTACTCTGCTGGATGTGGTTTCCCACACAGAAATATGATAGTCTTTTAAAAGTGTAATTCAGACAGTGCTCTTCTCCTTTTTGTACCAACCAGTCCAGACTCTTCTTGTGGTGGTCGCTCCTGTCTTACCTGTACAACATTATGTCATGCATGCATTCTGTTCACATTTACAAAGCTCTTCCTTGCACAGACCTGTCAGCTGTCCTTGTCTGACTCTTCCTTTTAAGGTCACCTTAAATGTTAGGAAGGGCAGTAGTTAGTAAAATTCTGTAAAGGTGGACTTTGGAGCAGCAACTGGGTTGACTGCAGTGGGTTCTTTGGAGACGTATTTTAATAATAGATGATTTTAAAAGCGATGGTCAGTGAGTACACTGAGAACATGAACAGGTCCTTCAAACTAACATCTCATATCCAAGCATGAGCTTCTGGCCATTTGTAAGTAGGTGCAGGTTTGGTGATTGTCTGTACTGTTTTATGAAAGCAGTGGAATGATAGGTAGCTGACTTGTCAGAAAATTGGACTTTCACCTTTATTTTTATAATTTTAAAATTCAGTACTATGTTGTGAAGTCAGTAATAGGACTAGTATTTTTCTGTATAATAACTTGTCTCATGTAGGCACACACACATAAAATGTTTTTGTAAGGTTGCTCTTATTGTAGAAGTAGACATTGTCAGGTTACTTTAAGTATTGCTTTACATTTATCTACTCAACTGTCTTCACATTGAACACAAGCAAGCTTTTTGTATTGTGATAAAAATTATGTATCAAAAATTTACCATTTTATGGTTGTTTTTTATTTTATTTTTTCCTTTGAGACAGGGTCTCAACATGCAGCCCACGCTTGTCTTGTATTAATTATCCTTTTGCCTCAGGCTGTCAGTACTGGGATTAGAACATGCCACTCTGTCTTACTGGTATAACCATTTTTGAATGTACAGTTGAGTGGCATAATTATAAGCAAGATATTATTGATTGTAGAAGTTGACTAATCATTGTAATGCCTACATAAGCTGGATCCCTATTGGCATGCAAAGAAAATGGAGCCTGCAGGGCCATAAGGGCAGATTCTCAGCTGGGCCCTGCCCCCTTCAGGTTTCCTTAGACACGCCTAGAGTAGTCACTTTCTACTTTTTTCTAACACTGTTTGAATTTTCTAGTTTTTATTTTTAGTTTAAAAATATAAAATGCAGGGCTGGAGAGATGGCCCAGTGATTAAGGTGTTTGCCTGTAAAGCCTAAGGACCCAGGCTCGATTCCCCAGTATCCATGTACAGCCAGATACATGAGCTGGCATATGCGTCTGGAGTTTGCAGCAGCTGGAGGACGCTGATTCATCCAGTCTCTGTCTCCTAATGTCTCTCTGCTTGCAAATAAATAAAAAATATTTTTTAAAATATGTATATATTTATGTATACTTTTAAAATTTACTTTAAATGCATTCATATTCATATGGATAATGGTAGGTAGGATGGTGACAGGAGTTCAATTGCATGGAGTGTGAAGGAAAGCATCACATAGCTGAGTTATTAGGTGAGTATGAAGTACATGTTCTGGAGAGTTCCAGATCTAAATGAAATATTGGATTCAAGTCTTTATTTTTTTAAGTTATATTAAAATTGCAGAAAAAGCCGGGCATGGTGACGCACGCCTTTAGTTCCAGCACTCAGGAGGCAGAGGTAGGAGGATCCCTGTGAGTTCGAGGCCACCCTGAGACTACATAGTGAATTCCAGGTCCGCCTGGGCTAGAGCGAGACCCTACCTTGAAAAACCACCACCACCACTGACAAAATTTGCAGAAGAAATAACCAGCTACACAGCCCTTCACTAGACATTGAGGGTGTGAGGAGGCCTTTGTAGAAAGTTAAAAACAATCAGATGTAGAAGAAAAAAAAAAAAGGCTGGTGAGAGTTGGAGAGATGGCTCAGCAATTAACTGATAGCTACCTGCACGTAAACTCCTAATCAGCTGTAACCAGCTCACAGAATAATAAAGCGATTTGTATTCCTGTGTTGTTTCCCCAAGAATTCGGCTTAAGTGTGCTAGTTTTCATCATGTGGCTCCTTTCCTTAAGTGCTTGCTGTGCCTCCGTGGGCACCTCCTGGCACTGATGAGGCAAAAAGCCTAAGGACCTGGATTCGATTCCCCAGTACCCATATAAAGCCAGATGCACAAAGTAGTGCATGGATCTGGAATGGCTAGAGGCCCTGGCATACCATTCATATTCTCCCTCTCCCCTTGTGCCGCAGACCACTCAGAGGGAGACCATCACTGCGGGAGAACCAGGGAGAAGGCTCGAGGAGAAGTCAGGAATCGTCGAGGAAATGACAGACAGACACACAATTGAATGCTGTGCTGCTGCAACTTTACTTTTGCAGCTTCAGTGCTTATATATTTTTACAATCAAGGAACTTGGCAAAGCAGGCTACATCATACCATTAACTTTTGCAATTATTCAGAATCAGCAAGAAAACATTAACAGAAGAAATTAATACATCTATTTTGTGTATCACTTC
>PVHP010011691.1:0-44666 GCA_004024765.1 Zapus hudsonius
CCAGATGAAGTTTTCCCGAATCTTGAGTAGCCAAGCTGGAGGGGAAGAATTTGAACTCCAGAGACCAGTTACTGATTATTATTGGACTTGGAATTTTAGAGTTTGATATTTGCTCTGTCTGTTTTAAATCTTGTATCGGTTCAATTTGTCTTTGCTATACCTAATGCCATCTTTTGCTGTGTGAATGTACTGTGCCATTATGGTGTTTTTTGTTTTTTTTGCTGGGGGGGGATTATGACTCAGTTGAGTAACATTGGGATTGGTAAAATCTATGAGGATGTGGGGACTTTTGGAGTTGAACTGAATGCACTGGATTTTATATCATATATAATATTAGTTTGTGGGGGCCAGGGATGGATTGTGATGGCTTGATCTAGGTGTTGACAAAAATGTATGTGTTCTGAATGACTGATTCCCCAGCTGATGGCAGTTTTGGAATTGGAACCTTGTTGGAGGTGTGTTGTTAGAGGTGGGCTTATGGAAGTGATAGCCAGCTTCCCCTTGCCAGTTATTTTAAAAAATATTTTATTTATTTATTTATTCATTCAAAAAACAGAAAGAGAGAGAGAGAGAGAGAGAGAGAGAGAGAGAGAGAGAGAGAGAATGAATGGGTGTTCTAGTGCCTCCTGCTACTGCAAATGAACTCAACACATGTACCATCTTGTGCATCTGGCTTTACGTGGGTACTAGGGAATCAAACTCAGGTCTTTCTGTCTTGCAGGCAAACGCCTAAACTGCTGAGCCATCTCTCCACGCCCCACCACCAGTTTTTGACACACCTTCCTGCTGCTGTTTGCTGTGCTGTGGCCAAGGTGATGTCCCCCCTCTGCTCATGCTGTCGTTTTCCCTGCCATGATGGAGCTTCCCCTCCAGTCTGTAAACCAAAATAAACCCTTCCTTCCATTAACTGCCTTTAGTCAGGTTCTCTGTTGCAGCAATGAGAAGGTTGGTGAAAATGGCGAGAAACCATTAATTATAATAGCATACACAAGAAACTGAAACACTTCTCACATATGGATTCACCAAAAGTGGACTGAAGCTACTAAAAGAAACTGGGCAGAAAAAGACATGTCAGTATGTTACATGTACAAAGCTTTCCTTACCATTATTTCTATGGAACATTTATGTTGTATCAGGTATAAGTCATTCAGAGATAATTTAAGGTACATAGGAAGATGTATTTAGGTTACATTAAAGTACTAGATGTAAAAAAAATTTGTGTGTGTGTGTGTGTGTGTGAGAGAGAGAGAGAGAGAGAGAGAGAATGGGCCCATTCTATTTGCCATTGCAAATAGAATGTGGATGCTTGAGCCACTTTTTTGGGTCTGGCTTTATGTTGGTGACTGGGAAACTGAACCTAGGAAGCAGGCTTTGCAAACAAGCACTTTTAACTGCTGAGTCACCATCCAAAGTCTCTGAAAACACTACATTTTTACACGAGGGAGCTGAGCATCCTTGTATTTTTTTTCCCAGGTAGGGTATCACTCTAGCCCAGGTTGACCTGAAATGAAATTCACTATGCAGTCTCAGGTGGCCTCAAACTCATGATGCTCCTCCTATATCTGCTTCCCAAGTGCCGGGATTAAAGACATGTGCCACCATGCCTGCCTTATCTCCCATTTTTATCTGTAGCTGACTCATGAGTCCCATCTACACACAGTGCCTGCTAAATATTATGGTTTTCAGTGCCCCTGTATTTTATTTATTTGTAGAGAGAGGTAGGGGGACAGAGAGAATGGGTGTGCCAGAGCCTCTAGCCACTGCAAATGAACTCCAGATGCATGCACCACTTTGTACAACTGGCTTTATATGGGTACTGGGGAATCAAAGCAGGGTCATTAGGCTTTGCAGGCAAGTGACTTAACTGCTGAGCCACCTCTCCAGCTCCACCCATGTATTTTAAAAAGATCATACCAGAGAGCTGCCTTTCCTGAGGGGTTCCAGGTCTCCACTGGCATTATTACTCCCTTGCTTGTAAGTACTCTGAAATTCCTTCAGCGCCGATCTGCCAGCAGCATGTGTCTAGCTTTGCTTTATTTTACCTTCATTCCTGACTGACCCCCTTCCATCCCTCCCTTCCTTCTTTTTGGGCAGGGTTTCATATAGCCCAGGCTCAAACTCACTAGGTAGCCTAGGGTAACTTCGAATTTTTGGATCCTCCTGCCTCTACTGCCTAAGTGCTAGAATTATGTAGGCATGTGCCATGGGGCCTGATTATGTGGTAGGAGTATTGACCCTAGTGCTTTATGCACACTAGATAAGCACTCTACCAAATGAACTATACCCTTTATTCCCTGGATGTAGAATTCTAAGTAAATATATATATTTTTTCCCATTTTATCTCCTTCTGGGTCTCCTATCTAATGAAAAGCTTAGTCCTTTGAGCCACCCTATCCTACAGCAATGTATTTTCTCTGGATTCTTTCAGTTATTTTGCAGTACTGGGGATAAAACCCAGGGACTCATGCACATTAGGCCAGACTTATAAATATCTTTTTGCCTAATCTGCAAACTTTCAGTCATCAAGTCTTCAAATGTTTTTCCTAGGTTTTCCTACCATCCTTCTGGGACTCAAACAAACTACAAGGAGTCAGATATCTGGAGTTGCCATGAGGATCCTATGCTGAGGTAGGACACTTTCTGCTGCTTTCACCATGCTAACTTTTCTCTCATCACCTCTTCACTTGATCCAGGACTCTTTATTTTGGTAATTCATTTTCAGTTCTAAAAATTCTATTTAGCTCTGATTTGTAGGCTGTATCTTCTTCTTTTCCTTGAGGCTGGGTCTTGCTCTAGCCCAAGCAGAACTGGAATTCATTCTGTATTCTCAGGGTAGCCTGGAACTCACAGCAATCTTCCTACCTCTACCCTGGAGTGCTAGGATTAAAGGTGTGCATCACCATGCCTAGACTATAGGCTCTATATTCTTTTTTTTTCTTTTTTTAAAAATATTTTATTTATTCATTTTCAAGCAGATACACACACACACACACACACAGAGAGAGAGAGAGAGAGAGAGAGAGAGAGAGAGAGAGAGAGAGAGAGAGAACACCAGAGCCACCACGTTGTGGGTCTGGTTTATGTGGGTCCTGGGGAATTGAACCTGGGGCCTTAGGCACTGGAGGCAAGTGCCTTAACCTCTGAGCCATCTCTCCAGCCCTAGGCTCTATATTCTTGCTAAAGTTTTGAAAATATTCATTTCAAGAACATCTACCTTTCTGACAATGTTTTCATTAAAGCTGCTGGGTAATATCGTATCTTTGTGTTGTAGCTTGAACCCTCCTCTCCCCACCCCCAAGAGGTATGTTCAAACCCTAGCCCCCAGTATCTTAGCACATCTTATTTGTAAATGGGGTAACTGCAGATATAATTTGATAATTTGGGGTCACATTGAAGTAGAGTGGGCCCCTAATCCAAAAAGGATATTGTCAAGACAGGCAGAGATGCACAAAGTGGCACATGCATCTGGAGTTTTGTTTACAGTGGCACTATACCCTGGCAGGCCAACTCTCTCTCTCTCTCTGCTTATAAGTAAATAGATGGATTATGGGTGGAAGGGAGGGAGGGAAAGAAGTCAGGCAGGTGAGGTCAGATATTCAGGGAGAAAGTTGAGATGACAAAGGCAGAGACTGGAGTCAGGAACACCACTGACTCATAGCAAAGACCACAGCAGGAAGAAGAGCCAGGGAAGGTCCACCTACCATGGGTTTCAGAGTATCACAGCCCTGCCAACTGTTCTCTCCCCATTCATGGCAGCTGTCAAGGACTCACTTGTACTTTCTCATAAAATTGTAAACACTTAACTTTTAATAGTTTATTGCTCAGTTTTTCATTTTCAAGGAGAGAGAGAGAGAGAATAGACACACCAGAGCCTCCAGCCACTGTAACAAACTTCAGATGCATGCTCCACTTTGTGCATCCAGCTTTATGTGGGTACTAGGGAACTGAACCCAGGTCATTAGGCTTTGCAGGTACTTGCCTTAACCAAGGAGCCATCTTCAATTTTTTTGTTCAGCTTTTGTGTGTATGTATGTGCATGTGTATGCCAGAGGACAACCTTGAGCACGGTTGCTCAGAAACAAGGCAACCCTGTTTTTGACAGGGTCTTTCATTAGACCGGGGCTCACCAACTAGGCTAGATGGGCAGCCCTGTGAGCCCTAGGGATCCGCCTGTTTCTGCGTCCCAGTGCTGGGAGTACAATGCGCCACCACTTTTATGTAGGTTCTGGGTGCTTACAAGCAAGCACTTTATCAACTGAAATATCTCTTCAGGTCTACAATTCACTCTGTGTATTGACCCTTGATTTTAAATTGTTCATTCATTCATTTTGTAGCTTCTTTGGGATTTTCTAAGTAAATCATCACGACTGGAGTTAGTTTTCCTTCCTTTCCAATTTGTATTCATTTATTATTATTATTATTATTTTATTTTATTTTATTTTGGTTTTTCGAGGTAGGGTTTCACTCTAGCCCAGGCTGACCTGGAATTCACTATGTGAATTACAAGAACTGTCCCCCTTCCGTGACAAGCCACATTCTCTGGTTTATACAAGTCATTAAAAAAAAAATCTTTGGGCTGGAGAGATGACTTAGTGGTTATTCGCTGCATGTGTCTGGAGTTCGTTTGCAATGGCTGGAGGCCCTGGTGTGCCCATTCTCTCTATGTGCATCTTTCTCTTAAATAAACAAAATATTTTTTAAAAACTTTATTTTAATTTTTTAATGATCTTTATTTTTTTTATTTATTTGCAAGCAGAGAGACAGACAGACAGACAGACAGAGAGAGAGAACGTGCACGTGCATGCGTGCCAGGGCCTCTAGCCACTGCAAAAGAACTCCAGATTCATGTGCCACTTTCTGCATCTGGTTTTATATGGGCATTGGAGAATCGAACTCAGGTAGTTAGGTTTTGCAGATGAGTGCCTTAACGGCTGAGCCATCTCTCCAGCCCTATACAAGTTATTTTTATTGGAGTCAGAATATAAATTTTATGTTGTATATCTAAATTTACCTTCTTTCTTTATCATCGTTTTTTTGGACAGGGTAGATCACCACCTCTGCCCCTCCCCCCGCTTGTTTTTAAGTGTTTCCATGGTATTAGAATACCGCATCCGCACTATGCTCGAACGTTTCATATGTATTCAAGTTGGCTCTTCCACTTTAGCTGGTGTGATACATCTCTGCCTGCTAATCTTCAAGTTTTTCATGAGTTCTTAACTTCTTTTACAAGAGTTCACTGTCTGCAGGAGCAAATCAGTACTCAGCCAATATTCCAGGGGTCTCACCTGCAGTATTGGGCTCCTCCTTGGTCAAACTTCCTTCTTCCTATTATCATGCCTAGCAGATTCTAGCTGCCTCAGCTTGACTGCAGTCTGGGCTATTATGTTTTCTTTCTGCCCATGTCTGACATTTCCTCTATATAGCCCAGGTGAAGTGGGGTTCAGCTCAGTCTTCATCTAACACTTAGATGGGTTTTCAATTGCTTCTTCAAGTTGAACATGTCATTAAGGGCCATTATGAATTTAGAGGGAGTCATGAGAAACTAATTTTCACCTCTTCCTGCCTCAGTGGCCCTCCTTTGCTGACCACTTGCCTTTGGGGGGGGAGGTTAGTAATGCATATTTGGGATATAATGAAAACATGTCAGTAGAATTATGGAATGACAAGGCAGAAACGGTTGCTTAGCCACTGGCTGGTAAGCAATGCTCTTGCATTGTAAAACAGAGTTGTCAATAAATGGCAAGTCTTATTGAGTCTCTGTGTAGCCAAAGACCTCCCCATTGTAGTCCTCTTATGCCTCCAAAGATGAGGCTGTGATGTGCTCTTGTTTCCTGGGCTCAGCTGCCTGGCCACTTTCTGGTCTAGGAGCTAGGCTTAGGAAGAACAATGATCAGTAAGCTAAGAAGCCATGAGTGGCCTAGCTTCATGGGCAAGAAGACCCAGCAGACAAATCCAGCCTGGGGGTAGAGCATCCAGGCAGGTGCAGAGGCTAGCCTACTTTTTGGTCCTGCTCCCCTGGTTCTAGTACTGTCCTCCTCTGTGTGTATACCCCCCACACACACACCTGTAAGGTCTCACTGTACTCTCAGGATGGCCTCAAACTCAAGGAGATCCTACCTCTGCTTCCTGAGTGCATGAGCCACGATGCCTGGCTCCACCCGCACTTACCTGGAAATCACTATGTTGTCTCAGGGTGGCCTTGAACTCACTGCGATCCTCCTACCTCTGCCTCCCGAGTGCTGGGATTAAAGACGTGCGCCACTACGCCCGGCTCCACCCGCACTTTTATCATTAGTACTTTCCTTACTTTTGGGCTAGTTTTAGTTCATGCTTGCAATGCCAAGTGTCAGAACCAGTACATTCCTGCTCACCAACAGCTATCAGAATCTGACTTCCAGACCCACTAAACTCATGGGTAGGTCAACTCTGCTTGGAAGGAAGAGGCTAGCAGAACTCCTAAATACCAGGAGACATTTGGGGGGGCTAAGTATCTCTCCTCTCCCAGTCTGAGGCTAGCTTTTTTATGCCAAACCCTAAAGAAACTCTGCAGCCAGAAGTAGGCCCCAACCCAGCCCTTATTACCCCTAAGAGGAGCTACTTACTCCCTCTAAGGTTTCATTGAGAGCCACCTAGTCTTCAGCAATCTTTCTGTATACAAGCCACCTATTCCCAAAATGAGCTACTACCAGGCCAGGTTCCTCAATAAAGAGCTGTACTGTGGCATCACGTAGGACTGTTGAAGAGCTGTGGGCATCTGCCCCCTTCCAAGGAGGTCTGTAATGATTCCTTTCCTGCACCCCACCCCACCTCCTTCACCCTAGGACAGAAAGCAACATACAGACTATAGCACAGAGCCCGTCAGTTAATATCTCTCTGCCAGTCTCATTTTTCTGAAGAGAAGTAAGGAGGACCCTCAAGTACAGGTCCAGAGTACAATTCTGACTATGAGTCATCACCTATCACTGGGGTTGTTGGGGGTCCAATTAAGAAAGCAGATGGGTAGTGAGGTCTAGTGGTGTAGGCCTGTAATCCCAGCTGCTTGGGAGGCTGAAGCAAAAGGACTGCAAGTTCAAAGCTTGCCTGGGCTATAAGAATGAGTTTCAGGTCAGCAGACTGGACAACTTAATGAGACTCTGCATGAGAAAAGAAAAAGAGGGGCTAGGGATATAGCTCAGTGATAGAGTCCTCACCTTTCCTGGTAGCATACAACATGCATGCATACACACAGATATGCAAGGGTCCCTGGTGGCTGTCTCAGGAGATTCGGTGTCTGACAGTAAGCAATAGCTGGACCACTCTGGACTTTGATTTTGTTGTCTGTCTGTTTATATATCTATCTCAGCAGGGTCTCACTCTAGTCTGTCTCTCTCTCTCTCTCTCTCTCTCTCTCTCTCTCTCTCTCTCAGCAGGATCTCACGCTAGTCCAGGCTGACCTGGAACTCCCAGCTCCCAGACTGGTTTTAAACTCACAACAATCCTATTTCAGTCTCCCAGGTGTGAGCTACCACACCTGGTTTGGAGTTTGTTGTATCATATTTTAAAGCTCTATGTCAAGATTCCTGCCTTAGTTTTCTATCTATAAAACAGAAATTCTGAGCCAGGTGTGGTGGTGCACACCTTTAAGCCCAGCACTTGGGAGGCAGAGGTAAGAGGATGGCTGTGAGTTCAAGGTAGCCTGGGTTAGAGTGAGACCCTACCTGGAAAAACAAAAACAAACAAACACAAAAACAAAGAACACAGAAAGCTCCTTAAACAGCTGTGAACAGAACAGAATGAACACTCGAGCTTATCCTTGTCCATAACACAGAGGAACTAAATAAAGACTGCTGTGCTACATACTGCCCGACAGTCACCACCTGAGGCGTGGAGGCTCGAGTCCCTGCAGGGCACATTACAGTTTGCCACTGGGCTGCATAAAGTGACTGCTGACATTGAGTCCACTGCCAGGTCTCCAAGGGTGAGGCCAGTGGGCCTGATGACTCCTGCAGGTTTTCTAAGAATGAGCTCACCTAGATGTCAGAGCAGGGACAGCAGAAGTGGCTCTGCCTGCCCTGGGACTAACTGAGGCCAAGGGCTCTGCTTTTGAAATGCCTCATGTGATTTCATAAGGTACACGAGAGCAGATGGACATCCTGCTTCTGCCTTACTGTAGAGATGACCGTGCCCGACAGCTTATCCAGAGACCGGAGCCTTCCAATGGTTGCCTGAGCACTGGCACTCAACAGACCCTGCTTGAGGCCTCAGGGACCTTAAGCCTCCTCCATCATAGGTGGCCTCCAGGGCCTCAACCTACAGTCATCCTTTCCCCAAAGAGAACCATTTTATCATCAGGGACTAGGGTGAAGACAGAGAGGCCCCTAGGAACCAAAACTTCAAGAGGATCTCACTGGGTGTGCCCTAAAAATTAGTGTGTCATTTCATTTTATACATGGGCACCTCCCTGCAGCCTAGGCCTGCCTGGTCCTGAGTTGAGTCCTCAATCTCCGCCTGGGCTCATTCTTACCTGCCTTAGCATTTCATTTATCTGGCACATATCATGTGGCCCTCAGCCCGAGTCTCAAGCTCCTAAGCGGCTCCTAAGACTGCACATCACAGCCAGCTTGTATGGCAAGAGAGACTAAGACTGGATCCTTTTGGATCTACCATGACAGTGATTCTCAGACTAGTTAGTCTGAAAATATCTCCCTTTGATTATGAAACATGTTCATCTCCTAAATGATAGAAAAATAATTCAAGTAAAAAATCAGGCTGGAAAGCCAGGCGTGGTGGTACACGTCTTTAATCCCAGCACTCGGGAGGCAGGGGTAGGAGGATTGCTGTGAGTTCAAGGCCACCCTGAGACTACATAGTGAATTCCAGGTCAGCCTGGAATTAGACTAGACTGGACTAGAGCGAGACCCTACCTCAAAAAAACAAAAATCAGGCTGGAGAGATGGCTCAGCAGTTAAGGCACTTGCCTGCAAAGCCTACTGACCCAAGTTTGATTCCCCAGTACCCATGTAAAGCAAGATGTACAGTGGCACATGCACCTGGAGTTCATTTCAGCCACTGGAGGCCCTGTAGCTCCATTTCTCTCCATTTCTTCTCTCTGCTTGCAAATAAAAAATTTTTTTTAAATCTCTAGCAGGGCATGGTGGCACATACCTTTAATCCCAGCACTCAGGCGGCTGAGTTAAGAGGATCAACATGAGTTCAAGGCCAGCCTGGACTAGAGTGAGCCCCTACCTCAAAACAACAACAAAAATCTCTGTAATCTCTCTCTCTCTCTAGGAATAACCAAGATTACTTTTCACGTTTTCTTTCAATCTTTCTTTCTAGACTGAACCAAAAAAAAAAATTAATCTTATACAAATTTGGGAGTACACTATACCTGGGTTCTGGCCTTCATTTTCACCCAAGTTTACTCATTTTCCTGTTTTGAAACTCAACGAGGAGGCTGTAGCTATCCAATCACATCCCTCTTCTGCAGCCTTAGCATAAGCTGAAAGGTGACAATCTATGAAGTTCATCCAAGAACTCAGCCCTGCGCTGCGAACCTCTGGGCATAGAATCTGGAGGCATTTTTTTTGGTGCAAGTTGTTGAGAAGCCTGATGGAGGACTGCTTATGTCCATGTTCACATGTATGTGACTGGATCTTACTTGAATCCTAAATTTTCTCTCAAGCTGAGCTGTCCTGTAGTATCAGTCTAAGGAACACCTGGATCTCAAAGCCCTTCCTGTTGAGGTGAGGCATCTGCAACTGAATGAGGGCTAGGTGTTTAACTGTTCTGTCCCCCAGGAGCAAGGGCTAGAAGTCACAAATGGACAGGCTTAGTAAAGGGTTTCTGAGGTTGGAAGGTCTGTCTCCGCAGAATGGTGAGAAAACTTCAAGCCAGAAGTCATGCAGCACTAGAGTGTGGACCCAGAGCCTCTTCAGGAGAATCCCTGTTGGGATTCGTTGACAGAGGCCACCAAGCCTGTGGCACCCCCCCCCCCAGCCATGTGAACAGGGGCATCTTTTCCCATCTCTGGTCTAGACGCCTGCTCCAAGAAGCTCTGCAGCACCTGTCCAGTCTGGACAGAGGAGTCCTTCTACTTCTTCTATGCCAGAACTTGAGTTCTGTACTCACAGCCATGACAGCCACCACTGAAATGTCCCACACCAACTACTGCCCACTCACAACCACAGCCACTTTGCAGAGTCAACTCTCCATCCCTCCCAGAGGAGAACAGGACAACAGAAGCCACAGGCAATACAGCTGTGGCAGCAGTGGGTCACAGGCCTGATCAGACCCATCTTCATTTAGAAAGGCCCTCCCTAGAACAGCCTGTCCTGGAAGAACCTTCGTCTCTGATCTATGCACAGAAACACCAGGAGGGAAGGGGCTTCCTAGTAGGACCATGCACAGAATATTCTATATATAGGATCTCTAGCGTTCCTCCCGAACAAAGGTTAAAGGGGAGAAATCAGAGGTAAAAGAAGGGGTACAGGAAGACAAATGTGAGGTCATGTCCTCTGGTCAGGAGACTGAAGTCTAGAAGACGGGTGTCAAACTGAAGACTGCGTTGCAGCCAGGGCCAGTGGGACAATCAGTTTCTAGTGAAAGCGAAGCTGTGACGAGGGTTCTCTGTATCCCCAAGCGCAGGGCTTAAGCAAACAAGGCCCGGCCTCTCCCTTCCTGCCAGCTCCAGGGACTAGAGAGCCGACAGAGCCCGAGAAACCCTGGGCTGTGGCTCGCTGAAGACCACGCAGGTCGGTGGCCATCCCTTGCTAGCCCTGCGCTCTGGGCCTCGCTCACAGCCAACTCGTGAACCCCAGGTTCTGCTTTCCAACTCCGACAGGTGAGAGCCACCTCTCAGCCGGAGCGGAGCCGGCTGCCAGGTAACCGAGGGGACGCGCCGCCGCCCTGCAGGCCCCGACCTTTCTCGGGATGGTCGCCGACACGCCGGAAGGGCGCACGGCCTCTGGGGCGCTGTCCCTCGGGGAGCCAAAGACCGAGAACGGGGAAACCCCGTTTTCCGACGTCCCAGCGAAACTTCGGGCTCAGAGTCCCGGCGGACGGGCCGCGCGGCGCGGCGCGGCGCGGGGGGCGGGGCTCGCTGCCTGCGGGACGGCGGCTCTCCCACCGGAGGATGCCAGGGGGCTGCCGGGGGCAGGCCGCTCCCGCGGGGCAGGCCCCTTCCCAACGGAACCCTCCCTGCCGGCCGCCCGCGACCCCGCCCGCCCCTACCGGGCTCCAGCAGATGAGCGCGTCGGTGTCCGGGTCGCTCACGAGGGTCCACAGCTTGGTCAGGAAGGCCGGGACGTTGCTGGGCCCCGCCGCGCCGGGGCCCAGGGGCAGCTCCATCTCGGGCGAACCTGATGACGGTGGCAACGGCAGCAGAGAAGCGCGGTCGAGGGCCGGGCTAGCGCCGTCGCCGGGCCTGCACGCCGGGCCGCGCCGCCACCCGCTGCGCACACACGGCCCCAGGCCCTCGCATGGCCGCCGCCATCTTGCGACGGGCGCTCTCTCGCTAGAGCCCGGCCGGCGCGCCCTCGCGCGCAGGCGCCGCAGACCGCCCCGCCCCCCGAGAGGCCCCGCCCCCGAGTGACCGGCAGCCCCGTGAGCCGGCGGCGATTGGCTCCAGCTGCCGCCAGTCAGAGCCTGGCTGGGCGGAGCCCGGCCGCGGGCTCACGAGGCGCGCTCGCTGCCGGAAGCGGCCGTCTGTCGGGAGCCGGCGCTGCGCGGCATGGCGGGGGCGCAGGCTGAGGCGTTCGCGGCTCGTGCGGTGCGGCCAGGAAAGCGGCGTCCGGATCCTGACGGCGAGCGGCCGCCTCAGGAGGTAACCTCGAGGTGGCGGGCGCATCTCTCCGGGCCAGGGCACCGGGCCGCGGCGTGCGGGCCGCGGGGAGGATGGCTGAGCCCAGGGCGGCGCTGGGACGAGAGCCGCGTTAGGGAGGCTGCGAGGCAGGACTCCAGGCCTCCACGCGGCCCCCGCGCTCCTGCGCGGGACGGGGCTCGAGCCCGCACCCCGACTACGTGCTGCCGTGGGACCTGAGAATGTGGGATTGGGAATGGAGCCGGGCTCCCCTGGTTGGAAGGGACTCGAGATCTGCGCTGGAGCCCCAGCCATGCCTTGCGCGCGCGCGGCTCGGTCCTGCGAGCTGTCACTAAGCTGCTGTCCACGGGCGGCTCTGGGTCCCAGGCCCTCCGGAGCCATTCGCTCCACTTGCGCCAGTTTTACTTGTTACTGTAATGGTGAGCTTTGGAGATGAGCCATAAAAAGTAAGTGTGTGGGGGAGTCCCGTTTATGGAAACTTAGGTGAGTGTTGACCTAGACCATAAAAAATAGTGAAATCCAGAGTTCTGTAGTCACATGCTTTCTGAGTTTCCAAGTTTTTGTTCAGTTTCTCAGATGCCAGTGACTGGGTCCTAGAGAGTACACGTTTGTTAGGTTGTGTTACGTGGGAAATGGCTCTACGCAGAGAGACCTGTTTCTGTTCCGAGGAATCATTTCTACTGTTCTTTTACTTTTCCCATTTATCCATCCACGGTGGGTCCCACTCTACCTCAGATGCTAGAAGCCTTCAGGGATGCCAGTCCTTCTTGTGACCTCCCAGCTCTAGGATCCCTGAATGCCTGGGTGTGGTGTGGAGTTTGTGATATAGTGAGTGGTACCTGGGCTTGAAAAAGAGTGTGTCCTTGAAACGTCCCTCCACTGCAAGAAGTAGGGATTCAGATTCTGCTCTAAGGGCAGATGCTGTCGCAGACAGAAGATGAGGTAGGCCCAGGTTGGGTGGATGATTTGGTGGGAGTGGAGGCTTGTGACTGAAGGTTAGCTGCTGCCTGTGGGGTGGCAGTTAGCAACACTGTGCTTCTTTGCAGCCCTCTCTCCTCTGCGACTCTGCTCTGAGCCACAGTGATGGCAGTGATTCGGCCCTTTCGGACAGCGAGGAGAGTGTGTTTTCAGGCCTAGAAGATTCTGGCAGTGACAGTAGTGAGGACAACAGTGAAGGAGAAGATGGAGCCAGTTGTGACAAGGGCAATGTTGGAAGGGAAGAGACCTCTGGAGAAGAGATGAAGGTGAGTGTGAGGAGCCAACAATGGGCTCTCCAGGGAGAGGGAGCACCTGCTGAACTGACTGCCCTGAGGCTCTCCAGCACACCACCCTCTCCATGGTGCCCTGGGAAACCCCAGTCCTTGCTCCTTTGCTGCACCTGAGGGTGTATTTGGGCTCCGGGCACTAGACTGCAACCTCAGTTGTTTATACCATTCCCAAGAACTCTGAAAGTCCACGGGCCATCTCTCTGTGGGTTGCTGGCCAACTCCCAGCCTAGCTGTTTGATGGGTTTCCTCTGGCGAAGCCCAGTGGGGATGCCATTGCTGGGGGAACTGGCAAGACATGATTCCAGCAAAAGCAGGAGCTGCTGGAGTCTAGGCCATCTGTCTGTGGGCCTCAGAGTCACAGAGGCCTCGAGTTGCTGGAGTGGTGAGGAAGAGTACACCATACTTTTATTTTGAGAAAAATGGAAGAGAAGTTTAGTTCAATAAGTGTTTTCTATTTCAGTGGCCCTGATATTCTAGAACTCCTGACCTTGGTTAGTATGCTGCTAAAAGGGAAATCCCAAGAAACTAGGAACAGTTTGTGTTAGTCATGGTGGGTTGAGAGCATCACCTGTTAACCATGTTGACCATGGCTTGTAAGATCATAGACAGCTGTTCCCTCCTTCTTTAAAAAAAATTATTGATTGATTTTTGTGAGTTAGTGTGTACTCGCTTGCTTGAGGTGGTGCTGGTGGTGGGTTTCTCTCTGCTTGCTTCTGTGAAAGGGAGCCAACCTTTTCCTTAACTTCCCCTGGATTTATTAGTTCAATAAATACTTCCCCCTCCCCCAAAATAAATTATTGATTGATTTGCAAGCAGAGATAGAAACATATATGTATGGGGGTGGGACATGCCAGGGCCTCTAGCCACTGCAAACTAACTCCAGATTCATGTGCCACTTTGTGCATCTTGCTTATGTTAGGTACTGGGAAATCAAATCCAGGTCGTCAGGCTTTGCAGGCAAGTGCCTTAACCACGATGCCATCTCTCCAGCACATGTTTGTTGTTGTTGTTGTTTTGACAGTCTCACTCTGTAAACTCATGGCCATCCTCCTGCCTGGGGCTCTGAATGCTGGTAATGACATATGAGAACCACCATGCCTGGCTCCTTTTTTTTTTTTTTTTTTTTGTTTTTCAAGGTTGGGTCTCACTGTAGTCCAGGGTGGCCTTGAACTCGTGGCAACCCTCCTACCTCCCGAGTGCTGGGATTAAAGGTGTGTGCAACCATGCCCGGTGCCTGGCTCCTTTTTTAAAATTTTTATTTATTTGCAAGTGGAGAGAGAGATGGAAGGAGGGAGGGAGGGAGGGGAGAGAGAATGGGCATGCCATGTCCTCTAGCCACTGCAAACAAACTCCAGATGCATGGGCTCCTTTGTGCATCTGGTTTTATGTGGGCACTGGGGAATTGAACTCTGGTTGTTAGGTTTTGCAGATGAGCGCCTCAACCACTGAGCCATCTCCCCAGGCCCTTGGCTCCTTTTGATTGGTTGGTTGGTTGGTTTGGTTTGGTTTTTCCATGTATGGTCTTGCTCTAGCTCAGGCTTACCTGAAATTCAGTACATAGTCCCAGGGTGACTTTGATCCTTCTATCTCTTCCTCCCAAGTGCTGGGATTAAAAGCTGCATGCACCACCATGCCCAGCTCTTTTTAAGTTTTTAAAGTTTATAAAAGTGACTTTCTTTGAAGATGTGGTGATTACACCAGTAGTCCCTAGTCAGGTATGGAATTCCATGTGGTGCATTTGCTGAATTGGTAAGCTTAATTAGTTGTTTTATTATTTATTTATTTACTTATTTATTTACTTACTTATTTATTTTTGGAAGCAGGGTCTCACTCCAGCCCAGACTGGGCTTGAACTCTCATCAACCCTCCTACCTCAGCCTCCCTAAGTTCTGTTATTAAAGGTGTGTGCCACCATTCCCAGCTCTATATTTTTTTTTCGAGGTAGGGTCTTGCTGACCTGGAATTCACTATGTAGTCTCAGGGTGGCCTTGAACTCACAGCAATCCTCCTACCTCTGCCTCCCGAGTGCTGGGATTAAAGGCGTGTGCCACCATGCCCGGCTCCCAGCTCTATTTTTAATTTTTTTTTCTTTTTTAATTTACTTATTTATTTGAGAAGGAGGCGCAAGAGAGAGAGGATATGGGCACATCATGGCCTCTTCCCAGTGCACGATGTGCATCTGGCTATAATGAGTACTGAGGAATTGAATCTGGACCAGCAGGCTTTGCAAGCAAGCTCTTTCATTGGAGCCATCTCCCCAGCTCATGCTTTTAATTTTTGGCAGTAATTTAACATACATTTTCTGGGGCTTTTTAACCATTTTAAAATTAAGAGTCCACATATTTGGATACCTAACTTTTCTTATGAAAGTCTTAAATTTTTTCATGTGCATGTTTAGTACATTATGTCTGATATGTGGTATATTCACTTATGTGTGTAACTGAGTGTGCCTCCATGAACACAATGGAGGTCAGAAGAGAACATCAGATGTCCTCTATCATCGCTCATCTGTGTGTTCCTTGAGATGGAGTCTTTTTCTGATTCTGGAGCTAGCCATTTTGGCAAGCACTGGAGGTTCTGTAGTTTCTGTTTCTCACAGGTCTGGGGTTATAGAAGTGTGGTATGAGGTCACTCCCAGTGGTTTACATGCATGCTGGGGAGTCAAACTCGGGTGATCTCAGGCCTCCTCTGGCCCTCACACTTGTATGGGAAGTATCCTACCCACCGTGCCATCTCTCCAGCCCCATTATAAACGTTTTTATTAAAATTTATTATTTACTGAGGGAGGGAAGGAGGGAGGGAGGGAGAGAGAGAGAGAGAATGAATATGGGTGTATTAGGGCTTCCAGCCACTGCAAATGAACTCCAGACACACGCGCTACCTTGTGCATCTGGCTTTAGGTGGGTACTGGGGAATCAAACTCTGGTCCTTCTGTTTTGCAGGCAAAGGCCTTCACTGCTAAGAAATCTTATAAAAGTTTTTGAAATGATATATATGGGCGTCCCAGGAATAGGAGGGGTACCCAGTGGAGTCTAGTGATGAGAGGCACATCTTCTCTTGAATCTTGTGGCAGTCCTGGGTTTATCTTGAACCCTAGAACATTGGATCTGACCAGGAAGCAGGGCTGAGCCCCTTAAGCATATACTCTCCTCACTTGGCCTTATTTCAGATTCCTGACACCAGGCCCTTGGGTACCTACCTGCCTTGAGGGCAGACTTTTTCCCTCTGCCTTGTCTGAAGCTGCAGAGTACCACCTTGAATTAGGTATAAGTGTCTGGGGATAGTTAGGCCTTGCTGTAGTATTTTTAGTGCTAAATCATGATCTTTGTTCCTGGGTTTGAATTCTTTCAGTCTTCCCTAAGGATTCATACATCTGTGATCTTCCTGCAATCCTGGGAGGGAGGGGGTTCTGATTGGGTTAGGGTCTTCTCTGCCAGCCAGATTGTAACATGTCACACCATCTGCCCCAGATGATTCCTAGTGGGCATGGGTCTCACCCCAAGAACTCCTTCCGCTGAGCACCTTCTAGAATTCATGTTTCCCTGTTCTGATAATGGTGGACTCCGTCTCTGCCATGTGTCTCAGCTCTAGCAGAAATTCAGGATCCTGGTCTGGGGATCCTTGCCATGTCTGTTTCTGGCACCTTAGGGCCAGTCTCTGGAAGTAAAAGTAATGCCTGCTGAAGCCCACTACAGAATGAAGCAGCTCTTCTGTGAAGGAGGGAACAGCCCATTTTCCTCTCCTCCATTCCTCCCTTCCTTTCTTTCTTTTTCTTTCTCTCTTTTTTCTTTATTATATTTTTGCATCTATGGATTTTTTTGTTTCTTTGTTTTTTCCAGGCAGAGTCTTACTCTAGCCCAGGCTGACCTGGAAATCACTCTGTAGTCACAGGCTGGCCTCAAACTCATGATGGTCCTCTTACCTCAGCCATCTGAGTGCTGGAATTAAAGGCATGCACCACCACGCCCAGCTTGTGTGCATGTTTGTGTGTGAGAGAATATGGGTGCACACATGCCATGGTGCAATGTGGTGGTGAGAGGGTTGGTCCTTGCCTTTCTACGTCATTTGAGACAGAGTTTCTTTGTCTGGATCTTATTCTGCTATTGTTCTTTACTGCTGTTGCTTTCAGGAGATTCTACTGTCTCTGACTCCCGTGTCATAGTCAGCTGCTGGCTTGTAGAAAGCCTGCTACTACTATCAATTTTCTTTTTCACATATTTTTATTTTCAAGGAGAGAAAGTATGTGAGCATGCCTTAGCGTCTTCCTGCTGTGCTAACTCCAGATAAATGTGCTACATTGTGCGTCTAGCTTTACTTGGGTGCTGGGGAATCAAACCTGGGCCAACTCAGGCCATCAGGTTTTGCAACCAAGTGCCTTTAACCACTGAGCCATCTCTCCAGCCCTCCCTCTCCTTTTGTAGGGGTCTCCCTTAAACTTGGCCTCATACCTGATCCTAGAAACACCATGACTTCTTCCCTTAGTCAAGTCCGCTATGCATTTGCCTGGCAGTGAGTATTATATGAACACTTATGAGTCCTTAGGAAAACAAGGCTCAACTGTGCTGTCATTTTGTTCTGAGTTGCTATGAGATGCCTTTCGCTGTTTGTGTCAGCTTTCTGTCACTGTAACCTTAGTATTTAACAAGCCTTCACTGCCTCAGTGTTAATGGGAGTCTGGCATCTGGAGATGTGTAGTCTGAGTTGCCACTCCAAGCCCTTCACCTGGCTGTTGGCAGGATGACTCAGGTGAGGAGGGAGGGACATAGTGTTTGGATACTACTCTATGGATGAGAGTAAGGAATGGGACAAGGGCCTTCAAAAGTGGAGCAGGTTTGGGTATCCTCCTTTTCCCCTCACTGGAGGAGTTGGAGTGTCTTAGGGTGCAGTGGGCTTCCAGCAGCCTCTAGCTATAGGCAGCAGCTCTCCTGCAAGGAGTGGATTTTATTGTTTAGATTTACGTAGTTTGGGGGTGAGTGACCTTTTCCCTGCCAAATCCATAGAGAAATTACTTGGACTCTACATCCTAATGGTGTTTCCTTCCCACTGTGTCACCTTGCTGCCACGTCCCTATGGAGGCTTGGCTCTTAGTAGTGTAGTGGCCACATTCTTTACCTTCCCATCCCACTCCTGTCTTTAGGCTCTTCCCTCCCCATCCCTTAGATCTAACAACCTTGGCTCTTATTCCTGTTCTCACTACCCTGATGTACTGGTTCTGGTCTTTTGAGTCAGTCTCTGCCACTAAGCCTCTCACATACTAGCTACTCCAGTGGTTTGGTTACAGACTCAGGGAGGAAGGACTCTCCACCACCCCACCTGCGTCTTGCCAGGTCCTGTTCTTCCCAGCAGCACAATTGCAGATGTTCTGAGCTCAGGTCACTGTTCTCTGCCTCTGCCTGCCTCTCTCTTTTCTCTTCTCTTCTCTCTCTCCTCATCCTTCCCCTCCTCACTCGTTTTGGTGCTGGGTATTGACTCCAGGACCTCTCCCATGGGAGGCAAGGATGACAACACTGAGCCACACCCCATTTGGTGCCTTCTTGTCCTTACTGATATTGAATGGATTTGTGAACTCACAGCCATTTTGACTCATATTTTTCTCTTCTCTTGTTTGGCTTTATCTTATGGCTTTTTTGCCATGTTATGTGGGGTTTTCTGTCTCATGTTCTTATTCCTATATGTCAAAGTCCCAGTTTTCATCTCTTCACCCTGCATGTTATATTCACGAATGTAAGAAAAGGCAGTTGGCACTGTCCATGCCTGTAACCCCAACATTTTGAAGGTGGAGGCAGGAAGATCAGGAGTTCAAGGCCAGTCTAGGGTACATGAGGCCCTGTCTCCCCAACCCCCCCAAAAAAAAGTAAGGTCTAGTAACAGTTATGATATGTAAGGCAGTTTTCTCCAATAATTGGAATTCTCATTCTCTGTGGAACTTAGTATCAGCTCTAGCAAGAAGGTCCTGTCCGATTCTCAGTGTGGGTCTGGGAAGTGGCAGGTGGGGGCTTCCAGGAGGTGACACAGAGGTTGCATGAGTCCTGGACCCAGATGAGATTTCTCAGTAGGCTTGTGGGCCAGGTGTTGGTGCTGTCTGGTAGAGTGTGGTTTTGCTGATTTGAATGTGAATGGCCCCATAGCTTCAGGTATTAAAAAAATATATATGTCATTGCCAGGTTTGGTGACACATGCCTTTAATCCCAGCCCTCGGGAGACAGGTAGGAGGATCACTGTGAGTTTGAGGCCACCCTGAAACTACATAGTGAATTCCAGGTCAGCCTGGGTTAGAACGAGACCCTACCTTGAAAAGGACCTACTTTAAGTCAGATGCACAAAGTGTTGTATGCACCTGAAGTTCATATTCAATGACAAGAGGCCTTGTATACCCATTCCCTATCTGCTTGTAAATAAAATATTTTTTTTAAAGTAATGGACTGGGCTGGGTGTAATGATGTACACTTTTCATCCCAGCACTTGGGAGGCAGAGGTAGGAAGAGTACTGTGAGTTCAAGGCTACCTGGACACTATATAGTGAATTCCATGTCAGCCTGGGCTAGAGTGAAACCCTACCTTAAAAAAATAAAAGGTAATGGACTAGCATACTTGACTTGGCATAAAGTATAGAATAGAAAGTTTATGAATGATTCCATTTATCATGGGAAAAATACAAGTAAGTTTGAAGTTGTGGGCACAGAGACTGGTTTTAGATTTAAGCTAGTTATTGAGATTACCACCATTAAAGATGGGCCAACTGCTTTGCATTGGGACAGTGGAACAAATGCCCTGAGGGCAAAACCAACTCATAGGCTTAAACTAGCAAGACTGAATTCTTTTGCAATGAGGAGCTTGAATGAAGACTGGTGTAGGAGTGTCCTGCTCTCCAAGGTCAAACTTTATTCTCTCTGGATTTACAATTTTGTCTAAGCCTCCCACCTGGCACTAGTATTGGAATTATGAAAAACGCAGGGAAATGGGTCATAAAGGGCACAAGGTTCCAGGAGCTGCTGAGATGTGACATTGTGAAGCAGGATGGACACCATTATGTGGAGTTATGAAGAGGAAACGTGGTTGCAATGGAGGCACAAGGAGTTTAGAGATGCCAGGACTCTGGGTTGGCTGTCAGTGAGAGCTGCCAGCTTGAGATGGTGTTTTCTCCCGGCTGTGAGCATCCCAGCTGGCAAAGATGTAATTGGAAACCCAGAGACTTCATCACTGGTTACAGAGGTCAGACTTGGAATTGCAGATGTTTGCTGTTTGCCTGCTGGTTATTGATCTTGCATTGGTCCAGTCTCCTTGTTATGTCTTATTTTTACAGTGGGAATGTTCACTTTGTGCCATTATGTATTTGAAGTATATAATTTACAGTTTGATTTTGCAGGGCTCACAGTTAATAGGCAGCCTTGAATCTCAGATGAGACTTTGGACTGTGGATCTGTGTTAAAGTTGTTAAAGACTATGGGGACCTTTGAAGTTGGACTGAGTACATTTTACATTGTGAGATGGTCATGGGTCTTTGGGGGCCAGGGGCATAATGTGGTGGCTTGATGTAAATGGCCCCACAGCCTCAGGTGTTTTTGATTAAGCTTCCTAGTCTCTAGCTGGTGGAGCCCTGCTGGAGAAGCAGTGTCACTGGGGGCAATTCTTGAATCCAGCCCTAAGGTGTGTTCTGAGCCCTCTTGAACCCTGGCTGCTCTCTTTCTTTGCCATGGATGTATGATGAAGCAAGCCAGCTTCTTCTGCTCTGATGAAGCTTCCCAGGGAATGTATAAGCCTGAAACAAATTCTTTCTTCCCATAACCTGGCTTCTGGTTGGGTGTTTGTCCCAGCAACATGAAGGTAACTGCAATAGTGGTATAGGAGCTATGGTTCAGTGGAGCTGGAATTCTCCCAGATAGTGGAGCCTACCTCAGGTTGGAGGAACCCCCCCCCTTTCCTTGTCCCTGCTTATTTTGTCCTTGGTCTCTCTCACAGACCCTGGGGGCAGCAACATAATTCTTCTACCTGCCCCAGAACTACATACTGTCAGCCATTATGGAGTCAGAGTTCAGGCAGCACACAGTAGGGTCATGCTGTACAGTATTATCTTGGGGAGCAGAAATGTTTGTATCCCAGAGTCTGGTATATTCTGCCCTAGGAAGATGACCAATCAGACCTTACCTATCCTGTGTATTGGGGCTTGAATGGAGATTCTGGGTGAGGACAAGCAGGACCTCTTCACCCATGTTGGGGTCTCTGAGGTGAACAGTCCCTTCTTTTGGACAGTTTTGTCTCTGTCATACTCTGTGCCCAGGGCTATGCAGTATCAGTAAAGGCTGCCTCTCTGGTGGGTGAAACAACCACAAACCTTTCCAGGTTTGGGGCAAGGAGACAGCTTTCACCTTAGGATTTAGGATAAGAGAAACAAAGATTTGCAATCAAGTGTGTGTGTGTGTGTGTGTGTGTGTGTGTGTGTGTGTGTGTGTGTGTTTTAACTTTTTTTTAGCGGGGTGTTGTGGTACATGCCTTTAATTCCAGCACTTGGGAGGCAGAGGTAGAATTGCCGTGAGTTCGAGGCCACCTTGACACTACATAGTGAATTCCAGGTCAGCCTGAACTAGAGTGAAACCCTACCTCTCAAAACAAAAAAAATAAACCGGGAGTGGTGGCACACGCCTTTAATCCCAGCACTCGGGAGGCAGAGGTAGGAGGCTCGCCATGATTTCAAGGCCACCCTGAGACTACATAGTGAATTCCAGGTCAGCCTGGGCTAGAATGAGACCCTACCTCGAAAAACCAAAAAAAAAAAAAAAATTATTCGTAAGCAGAGAGAAATAGAAGAGAGACAGGATAGGCACACCAGGGCCTCCAGCCACTGCAAATGAACTCCAGATGGATGTGCCACGTTGTATGCCTGGCTTTATGTGGGTGCTGGGGAATCGAACCCTGGCATTTAAGTTTGCAGGCAAGCACTTAACTGCTGAGCCATCTTTCCAGCTCCTAAAATTTTTTTATTTTTGAGACAGGTTTCATGTTGCCCAGGCTCTCCTCAAACTCACTATGTAGCTAAGGATGACTTTGAACTTCTTTTTTTTTTTTTTTTTTTTTGGTTTTTCGAGGTAGGGTCTCACTCTAGTCCAGGCTCACCTGGAATTCACTATGTAGTCTCAGGGTGGCCTTGAACTCACGGCAATTCTACCTCTGCCTCCCTCCCGAGTGCTGGGATTAAAGGCATGTGCCACCACGCCCGGCTAACTTTGAACTTCTGATCATCCTGCTGGGTGGGCTTGCAAGCATGCGTCACCACACCTGGTTTTATGCAGCACTGATAATCAAACCCAGGGCTTCGTGAGTGCTGGCAAAGCATTTGACCAACTGAACTACCTCCCCAGCCTTTGCAGTTATGTTTTCAAATGATCACAGTCACCTTCTCCAATGTGCACATACTCTTTCTTCAGACCCCTCAGCACTTTGTGCCACATTCTATCAGCTCTGGGCCAGCTGTGGCTGGTCTCTGTCAACCCTTCGTGAAATGTCTCTTCAGGGCAGGGAGTGAAGGCAGCCAGACCCTGGTACACATAGCCAACTGCTTGTGTGTGGGAGAGGAGTTAAGAAGGATCAAGCTGCCCTCAAGTCCTTTCTAAGTTTCCCTTTTCCTTGAGAAATGAGGGCATAGTTTTCAGCATGTGTAGTCTCTGGTCTCTTCAGTCCCTGCTAAAGTATTTTCTTTAGACTCTTATGGGTTTCCTAGGTACCATTTGTTTCTCCTATCTGTATAAGCAGAGTTCCTCTGGATCTACTCCACAGCTAATGTTGGCAATGGTCTGGGAATCTGTCACTGTGGTTAGGGGCCTGTGCTGTGGCATTGGGTTCCTTAGTCTCCTTTGTGCATAGTCTTTATGTTCCTAGCAGCATTCTGGATTTGATCTTTGCCCTCGGGTGCCATGAACCTATGTGCATTAGAGTGAGGGGCAAGGAGCCTGGGCATACAGACTAAGGCCTACTCTGTGGGCTTCTGTCCTCAGTGAGCACTGAATGCCTATAGTCTTGTGGCTGATCTTCCTTTGTATTTTTTTTGAGGTAGGTTCTCACTCTAACCCAGTCTGACCTGGAACTGTCTCTGACTCCAGGCCTCAAACTCAGTCCTTCTCCTACCTCAGCTTCCCAAGTGCTGGGACTAAAGGTAAATTCCACCACACCTGGCCTTGCTTTCTTAAGAAACTGTAAAACTAAAATCCCGGCACTTAGGAGGCTGAGGGTGGAGGATATAGGAGATACCAATCAAGGCTAGAGAGTAAGACTCTGTCTCAAATAAAGGAAGGAAGGGATGGAGGGAGGGAGGAAGGAGAGAGAAAGAAAGGGAGGGAGGGGGAAGGAAGAAAGGGAAAGAAGGAAAGAAAGAAAAGATTTTGTATGCTTTTTTGGTCCATGACCAAGGTCATGGTTGTGCACCAATGCTGCCCTCTGGTGGACACTAGACTGTTATGCAGCCATTGAGTCTAGCATGAAGTTGCTGCTCCTTAAAACCCTAGGTGCCAGAGAAAGAGCACAGCCTTCCCATTGGAGAACCTCTGCTCTTGTCAAGTGCCTACCTCTTTCAGGCTTCCTCAGTGTCCCACACTACCCAAGACTAGAAGAATAGAGGCACATATGGCTGGCCGGCAAGCCTGTTGGCTGCTGCAGAACTCTGACCACGGCCTGTCAGCACTTCTGTTGGGACTCAAGAGCTGCAGATACCTGCCCCAGGAACAGTAACTGGTCAGTGCTTGGTGTTGAAGTGCCCTGCCCATGGGCCTGCCAGGCCTGGCACAGGGCAGGGGTGCCTGCCAGTTGCTTCTGCTGGAACATGTAGGCCTTGTTCACAGCTGGTCTGTGGGGTATGTTACCCACTCTGAGCAGCAGGGGAGTGAGGGAGATAGGGGAAACTGAATCCTGCCCTTTTTCTGGCCTGGAGAAGAACTTAGCTTCCCATCCTTCTCTATATTAAAGGGAAAAACAGCCTAGAGGAAGAGTAGACCTTTGGCTCCTGCCTGGGCAGGAGGGAGTGGGGCTCCAGACAGGGTCGCCTGCACACCGGGGTTCCTGCTCCAAGCACTTTACTGCTCCCAGGGGTGAGAGGTGGGCCTGTTTTCTCCATCAATCCTGGTTCTGCCAGTAAACCCGATCTGGTTGGAGCCATCCGCCTCCCCAGTCAAGGGAGAATCTGTTTTCCAGGTTGCAGTGTGAATCCTTGGTGGTGACCACTCTGACCCAGTGGATGAGGTTGACCTTCGGTCATAACTGTGATGGGTGGGAGGGTGACTGGGATCCGGCCTGAGGGTAGCATACTAGGATTCTGGGCATTTGAGGGTTCAAGGCACCTATCTAGGCTGTTGGCTGGTGGGTCAGGCGGGATCAGATGTGACTCCCAAGTGCTATCCAGGTTGCCTGAGAGTAGCAGGGAGCCAGCATGGCTTTTGTGATAAATGGCCTACATCATGTGCCACCTGCGTCTACCCTGATCTGCCCACTCTTCTGCCCATCCCTGTGTTCCCTACCCCCTGCCTTGTTTCCACCCCTAGGCCTGTGAGTAGTCTCTTCTGCTGGATCTGGGCCCAGCAGGGCCATTTGTGGGGCCATTGGCCCAGGGGCCCTGTGGCTGGTTTTGACATTAGTGTGTGTGTGGGGGGGTGCAGGTGGGAGTGAAAGCCAGGCTTGTGGCTGGGCTTTGCCGCCCACTGCTCTTGATAGCCTTCTTTCTGGCCTGGCCCTGAGTGTCACTCCCTATCTTAGCTGCAGATGTTTTCTCAGCACTTAAGTGAGAGGCCTTGTGTGTGTCCTGTGATGCTGGGCACAGTGGCTAAGGTCCCCAGAGGTGTACTGAGTGCTGGGTTAGCCACTGTATTGTGCTGAAGCCTCAGGCCAGGTTGAGACTGCTTAGAGATTAGAGGTGTTCTGTGTGGGCTATGGGTCTAGGCACCAGCATTGGGGGAGTGGTTCTTCCCAAGTGGTCTACCAAGACAATGTGGCTGAGCTGTGAGCTGGATCTGCCTGCCTGTCAAAGGGTATCCTGTGACCTCTGAACTAACTTGCCCTTCTTTCCACAGGCTGGCCCCCTTTGCCCAAGGATGGAGGTGTTGGGCACTCCAAGCAGAGATGAATATGAAGAGGACAGCTCTGATGAGGAGGTGGGTCTCTGGCTGGACTCAGTTTTCCCCAATGTAGAATGGGGGTCCTCCTTGCCAGGGCTGAGGTGGTGCTTCAGGGACTCAGATTGGGTGCTAGGCCTCAGGCCAAGGTAGCACTGGGGTGTGTTGGGTAGAGGAGCCAGGACCTCCTGAGGCTACTGAGCTCTGAGTGGGCATTCTGGCTTGGGCCCTGCCCCCATCTGGAATAGGGATTTTTTGAGGGTCTGAGACAAATGGTGATTCAGTAGTACATATATGTTATTATTTAGTTGGAGAAAGGAGGTTCTCAGTTCTCAGTAACCCATTTCCATCCATCCTAATGGCATAGAGGGTCCCTGTGGCTTACTCCACACCATGGTGCAGCTTGTGTTGGGACTCAGGGCTGGAAGCAGGCCTAGGTGTGATGTGAGTGAGGTGACCATAGGAGTGCCAAGGGCAGGACTCTGGCCTCTTCTGGTCTCCTGGTTGGCTCTGCCAGTTCCCTTCTCTGGTGTCTTCTCAGTGATGGTTGCTGCGATGGGACCATTGCCTTCCAGCTTTTTATTGAGTTCCAGGAGCTTCTAGGAGGGCCATGGAACTTTGGCTATTTCAGGGAAGTTACAGTGTGAAGAGGAAAGTGTTGTGCTGGGCTGAGACTCACTTGGGTTCTCCAGGGAGTGGAGGCATCAGTAGGCTGTGTGGGCTGTGTACAGGAGGCCAAGGCCAGAGGGGATTGGAAGCACTAAGCACGGAGCCAGTGGGACTGGAAACTGGTGAGGCCTGGCCTCAGGGCAGGGTGGTGGCCGCTGTGTTGCTCAGGGTGTAAGCTAAAAGCCTCTTCCAGACTGAGGATTTGGTGTGAGGCCTATGGGGACAGGTCCTCCTCCCCTCAGGAGCTCTTCCTGCCTGCCTCTCAGGGGCTGTCCCTGAGGCCTGGGGAAGACACGCGCCCCCTCTCCGACCGGGCTTCCTCCCCACCTTCAAGCTCTCTTGGCAGTGTCTGCAGGAGCCTTGGCTGCCAGCCCGATCCAGTCTCTGCTGCGCGTTCAGAGAACAGAGACAAAACAAAATAAATTGGTTTCCTGGCCGGAGCAGCAGGAGCTACGGGCGCACCGGTGAGGGGGGCCGCGCAGCACGGCTCCTTGCCTGTCTCCCCTCCCCCCCAGGGGCTCTGGCTGTCGGCAGCCACATCCTGTCGGCTACTTTTTTATATTTGGTATTTTGAGAAATCGATGAGGATTGTAAATGGAGAGCGGGCGGGGGAGGGGTCTTGGGCTGGGCCTGCCTGACCGGCCTGTTCACAGGGAGGTGTGCCTCAATGGGTCTCTAGAGTGCCCATTTGAGAGGGCTGGGCAGCCCCTTGCTGTGCCATGAGGAAACACTTGTGGGGGGAGTCTGCTTCCTCCCTCCTGTGATGTGATGAGTGTCACATGTGTCAGTCTAAGTGACAGCTCTGCAGTAGTAGAATGCCCATCTACAGAGCTGCCAGCACAGCTTTCAGGAGCCAGGCCTGTCTGGACAGATGCCTCCTTTCCTAGAGTCTTTGTGGGACCTGTTCTCCACCTGAGACTGTATCCCACCCCCTAGAGTACAGACCTGGGAGGAAGTGGGCTATGGCCTTCAGTGCCTGTCCAAGGACCAGGCCTGAAGGCAGCAGGACATGTGGAGGTAGGGTACACACACGAGTCCCCTCTGAGGCCTGCCCTCTCTGTGACCGTGCCCTAGTTGGTTGACGTATATGAGGGCTACTTAGTCCTTCAGCAGGACAGCCTCTTCCCCACCTCTTCACTGACCACTCCTTGGTTCTGAATCCAGAGCCTGGGTTGGGGACATGGGGACTTCTGGTCCCTCTTCTATTAGGACAACCCCTCCTATGTGTCGTTCCCCCCCCCAACTCTCTTAAACTGAGCAGCCCTTCCCTGGAGCACTGGTTTCTGATTGTAGTTACTGGGGCTCCTCCTTCCCTTCATAGAGATTCACAGCCAGGCAGCTTGCATGGGCCCAGCTGGGCGGGGGATGGAGTAGGGGGAGCCCCGAAGGAGCGACTGTGCTACAGCCGCCCCACCCCCGCATGGCCACCTCACCCCCTCCCCACAGTACCGTACTGGGTTTCATAGACGTGATCTCATCCGGCAGTTGGGACCCCCGGGAGGTGGACTGGGGTAGAGGGGCTGGTGAGTGGCCAATGTTGCCCCTCCTCTTGTGTGTCAAGCATCTGGGAGAAACTGAGGCCAGGCCTGGATAGGCAGAAGAGCAGCCTATACCCATCAGGCCTGATGCCCTTTTTTTTTCTTTTGTTTTTGTTTTTGTTTTTTTAGAAAACATGACCAGTTTGAAGTTTGAGGGGCTCAGGGCAGCTGTGAACTCTGTCTTGGAGAGGCTGGGAGGAGCCAGCCTTCTTGCTAGCTCCTTCTTGTCCCTGTGGGCACTGGGCCTAGGATCGTCCCCTGTGAGACCTGTGGCCAGGCTGGGGCCGGGGACTGGACTGAAGTATTGGCCAGTTCCCTAGCCCTACTCCCCCTAATCTATAACTCAGGCTCCCGCAGGGACATGGCCTGGCCTGTCTGCATCCAGAATCTGCGATCCCCTCTGCTCTCTCGCCAAACGCTGTTAATGGCTTCTCCCAGCTACTGAACCGGCAGCTGCCTCCAGTCCTGGCGGCCTCCTGCTCCTCCGGGGCCACCCCCGCCTGCCTGCCGGCCTGCATCCTGGCCTCCTTGTGTACTTCGCTCCACCAGTGGCTTACTTGCTTGTGTTGCTGCTGGTAGGGGAGCTTATGGCTCAAGTTTCTAGCAAGATAGTGGCCCTCCCCTGCTCTGTCTGTGGATGGCAGGGGGGCTTGCAGATAGTGCTGACGGCCATCCACCCAAGGTCCGCCTGAGAGCCTGTCTCTCAATGGGGCCACAGGCCATGCTTGGACCAACCCTTTGGGTCTGGCCCCATCCTACTGGTATACCCAGGCTAGCTGACCCGGAGACCTAACTAGTGGCTGCTGGCATGGTTAGGCATGTGTTTCTGTGACTCCTGTGTACTCCTTGTCCAGGGAAACCCCCAGCACCATCCCCTCCCTTGGCCTAGTGGTTCTAAGATCCACTGTGCATCTGAGCACTCCAGCTAACAGAAGAGAGCCTTGGAAGGGTGTGTGGGGGCCAATGAAGAGGGACCCACTTGGTGGCACAGGAGCTGGAGAGCAGGCTTGAGGAGTAAAGCAGGGGCAGGTGTTTGGAGTCCAAGCGGTGCTAGTTGTAATGAAGAGTCTGGCCATGGAGAGAACCCAGAGTCACAGTTGGTGGCTCCATGTGTGCAGACGTGTGCACCTGGGGGGTCATCCAGACTGAGGCTTAGAAGTGCTGGATGGGGCTTGTGATGGGCTCAGCATGTGGGTACTCTGGATCCCCCTCCAAAGTTGAAGTGGCTTGGAACAGGTCTCTGCCCTCAGCCTAAGCTGTGCAGGTACACTATTGGACCCTGGCTAGCCCCAGAGAGGACCAAGCAGGCTGGGCCTGGGGCAACCTCCCAGGCAAGGGGTATCCTCTGCCCACCCTAAAGACCCTGATTTTCTGCCTCTTTGCTGGGAAGGTGCTGGCAGCAGGCAGTGTAGTGTGTGCCCATGTGTCTGATGGCTTGAGTGGCTGGGCTGACGACCATCATAGGAGAGAAGGGGGGAGGGATATACTGGAGCCCTCCAAGTGATGAGCTAGGAAGTTAGGTGGCTTCTGCCTGGTTCCCAATCCCTACTGGGTCCCTTGGCTGGTTTAGACTTGGAATTTGAAGAGACTTTCTCCCTCTGGTTTGTCGTTCAGGACTCTAGTATACCTCCAAGGCCCAGCATCCCTTCTGGAATTTTCTGTGGGGTCAGTGTGACAGGTGAGACCAGGTCAGCTGGCTGCTGCTGAGCACTTAGAGATAAGACACCCCAGGAGGAGGAGGTGGCAGCACAGGAAAGCTGTGAGCTTAGAGACAGGAGACAGGGGGGCGTTTGGTATAGGGGGAGCTGAACAACCACGAACACTACCCGCATTGTAATCGGAGAGGGGCTGGGGAAGAGAGACTGAGCAAGGCGGCTGACCCCATGCTCCCGGGGGACAGGTGGGAGAGGCGGAACGAGGAGAGAGTGAAGGATTCCAGAGGTGGGCTGGCTTCCTCTCTAGCAGACAGACACGGGAGGGAGGTGGGCAGCGGGCCAGCCCTGTACCTGCAGTTCCAATCTGTGGTCCTGACAGCTGCAGCCACTTTGGGGAGGGGGAGGGGAAGGGGCTCATCGAGAGCGGAAAAGTCCCAGCCGACACATCAGCTCACTGCTGCTGTGTCCGGTGCAGTCTGGGGGCGGGCGGGGGGGGGGGGGGGGGGGGGGGGGTTGCTGTCCAACCTCATCCCACAGACTTTCCTTAGGGGCTGGGGGTGGCCCCCCAGGAAAGCATGGGCCTTGAATCTGTCTGCCTTCCCGCAGCCTGGCCTGGGGTCTCAGGGCTGGGTCTGACCCAGAGGGGTCACATGTGTTTCCTGGCAGCCCACAGGTGCTGAGCAGGGCGGGGGTGGCTGGCCTGGGGTGCAGGCAGCTTGGTGATGAATCATGTGGTGCCGCCAGCGGCTCATTCCCCATGCTGGGGACAGGGAGCTGACAGCTGAGGCTGAGCCGAGCATTTCCAGCCCAGCTTGGCTCATAGGGCGGTTGCTGGCTCAGGGTGTGGGCCAGGCCCCCCTCCTTCCCAGCTGCCTCTGTGGGGCACATGGTAAGGGAGCCCCATCTCTTTGTCCCATAGCTCCTCGACATGGTAGAGGGAAAGCTGACCTGGTAAGGAGGCCAGAGAGCACCTGCCACCCCTTAGCCATTGGCTGTTGTAGACTCGTGTGGGGCCACAGGCTGGGGCCAGTCCATGCCACCCCCGGTCTGGTTTGACTTTGGAGCAGTGGAGGGTGACGGGGTGTTCCTGCCCCTCCCTCCTCCTGCAAGCTGTCGGGCCAGGCCCTCAGCCACTGCTACCGGTGCGGTGCAGCTTGGAGCGGCTGGGCTGGCTGCCCAGGTCTGAGGCTGGCCAAGCTGCAGCCACTTTAAGTCAGTCCCCACAGTGGAGGCCTTGGCTGGGCGCGTGCTGCGCCCCAACCATCCAGGCCTCTGGGGAGTCTTCCAGCCTCATGGTCCATCCTTTTCATCTACACCCCTCCTTGAAACTCCAGGCTCCAGTTCTTGTCTAATATGCTGACCTGCTCAACTTTATTTGGTCTTCAGCAATTGCTCCTGGGCTCCCCTGCCCTCTCATTCTCTGCCCGTTCTCTTTCCTCCTGAACTGGGTTCCAGGTCGTGTGCCCACCAGTGCTAGCCCCTGAGGCTCCATCACTCCGGCCCCTGTCTAGTCTCGTGTCCCTAACCCTGCCTTCCACACAGGCTGGTAACCCGTGCATATGGGAAGCTATTCCTCCCCTGTACTTTTTTTTAATTTTTAATTATCCTTTGAGTCCATATTCCTTTGGTTTATCCCTGATACTAGCCTGGCTGCTCTGACCACCAAGATGGGTGCCTACCCAGCTATTGGTCCCCCTGTGTTTGTGTACGAGGTTTGTACTCCTGCTTGGACCCAAGTATAGAAACATGGGGCCTGTGGGTGATGGGCAGGAGAGGAGGATGGCTAGCTAGGTAGCTGGGGTGGGGGCTGGTACCTACTTAGCCATAAAGACCCCATCCCTGTCAGGTCACACCCCTGGGCCCTGCCCAGCATCTGCCATAGTATCCAGTTGCCTGGGAGCAGAGCCGGGCAGGCCCTGCACAGGGACTATATGGGAGGGCAGGGGTACCTCCCTCAGCCCCCGCTACACCCCCAAGTCTTGCCTTCCCCAGCCATGGGAGCCTCTGCAGTGACTTGAGTGTGCCCTCTCCCCCTCCCTCTGGCCAGCTGTAGGCTCCTGCAGGATTAAGGGGAGGAAATTTGGGGTTGGGTTTCTCTCTGAATGAAACCTGCCGCTGTGACTTTTTATCCTGTTATATTTCTATCAGATTGGACGCAACCCCCAGCCCCAGCCGTAATGGCTCTGGCTTTGAGAATTTCCTCCAAAATTACACCACTGCTTCCTGTACTGTGGCTCCCTGGAGCCTGTCTGTGCACTAGCCCTGCCCTATGAGGATGCCCATGTAAACCTCAGCACCTGATCTCCCCTAGCTAGAGGCAGGAGGGGCCAAGGGTTTGCCAGCCACCACACCTGGTACACTCCACCATTCCCCCTTCACCACCCAGCCAGAAGTCAGGCCTGGCCTTTTTCCTCTGTTGTGCCCACAGAGCTCTGACACTAAACTAATTGTCAACTGCAGGGTTTTCATGGTCAGCCAGCTGTGCACAGTGCCTGGTAAGGTCCTAAATCAACGTCTGAACAGGCCAGTGGGGTATTTGGGGAGTTGGGTAGGACAGAGTGGTGGATGGTCAGTTCTTCCAGTTTGTAGCTGGAGGCAAAGCAAGATGTGACCTTGTTATAGCTGACTGGGGCAGGGGAGCAGGAGTCCTGGCAGACGCAGACCCCGCAGCTCTCTGGGGCCATTTGAGTGGCTGCCGCCTGGGAGCTGTCCTCAGGCCCATCTAAACCTGGGCGCCGTTTCGGCTGGGCAGTACCCATCTGCCTATTCCTGTGTCTGCTTAATGAAGGCACACATCCACACGCTGGAGGCCCCAGCTGTGATCTCCTTACTGATGAGGGACTTGGGGCAGGGACTGCTGCTGCCACCTACCATGGTGCAGTGGACTTGCCCCTTCCTTGCCTTCCTTCTCTCTCACCACATAACACTATGTACCCCCTCCCCTGGCCTGTCCTTTCAGCCACCACACCATAGGTTCCTGGCGAGAGCCTCACCCAGGGAAGATGGGGCTCCGGGGTGGGAGAGCAGGCTCAGCCAGGGTCATGGTGAGTTCAGGTCCTTTCAGGAGGACAGTCTGCCTCTGTATTTGGAAGAGATTGTTTCATTTTTAATTATACAAAATTTCCAAACTTTATATTATCATATCAAAGACGAAAGATGCCAACACTTGGCTCAGGTAGGGAGCCAGCATGGAAAGTTCCATCGGGCCTGGATAAGTGCTGGGTTACTCAGAGTCAAGCCACCACCCGTCTGTCTGTCCGTAGGCCCTGCTCACAGCTGGGGTGGGTTTGGCCTGGTGGATATGCTCTTGGGGGGACCCGTGCCTGGGTCAGGTCCAAAGTGGGGCTCTTCATGGATCTCCGGTGTCATCCACCTTCCCCAGCGGCATCACCTCTCTGCTGTTGTGGGCCCTCCTCCTCCTAACTTCGAATCGCAGTCTTTCTGTCACGGTCTTTGCTCTGCAGAGGGGATGGGGGGTATCAGGGCCTAGGCAGGAATCTAGCATCACCCAGCACTGGTCCCAATTCCCTGACTTCCTGTTGGGTGCTGTCTCAGGTGACCAGTGCTGGGGCACCCCCCTCACCAGATTCTCCCCCCCCCTGTATTTTGGAGAGGGAAGTACACTGCTGCACAGCCGAAACTGTAAAATTAAATTTCCCAGATGTTCAGGCCCCAGGAGCTTGTGCATGCTGTCTGGAGAGGAAATGGGGATTGGGGAAAGCTGTTGTATTTTCTCCTTGCTCACCCTGCTTTTCCGGTGCCACCAAGCATGGCCAAAGCTGTAAATCACAACCCACCAGCTCCCACAGTTCAGCCTTCTCCCTTAGCCCATCTCCTGCCAGCCTTGGGCAAGCCAAGGAAGGGACAGCAGGTGCTCCATGGGCCTTGGGGTGGAGGTGGGCTGCAGGGGTGGTGGCACATGGACCCTGGGCCAGGGGGGTTCCTTGCTGCCACCTTTACACTCTTTGCATGGGGCAAGTAGATAGCTTGATGCAGCTGCTCACTTCCTAAATTCAGCTCTCTACACTTCTAAACTTGCTGGGAAGTGAGGCCTGGAGCCCAGCCCCTTGGCCTTGCCAGGCTCCTGCTGCTCTCCCTTCCCCCAGTCCCCTGCTCCTGGGTGGCCCTTCCAGCCAGCCCTACTTTTTGGCTCCATATTTGCAGGTCCCTATGACCCAGGCCAATGAGAGCCCTCGCCATTGTCCCAATAGGGTCCGGGAAGAGATCCCAAGAGAAGGCCCTACCAAGGGGTGGCTTCCTATGCCCCTCCCTCCTTTAAGCCCAGCTTGGGTGGCAGGTGTCCCTGTTTGTATATGCTGGGAAGTGCTGCCTACACCTGACCCTCTCTACCTGCAGGTGTAGGTAGATAGGTAAGTTGGAGCCCCTGGGTGCCCTGGCCCTGCTCACCAACTTTCTCTGGTTGCTGAGGCAGAAGGTGCAGATCTGTTTGGGTTGGGTGTTCTCGCCGTCGCGGGTCAGGGGCGGGGGTGGCGGCGGCGGTGGAGGGCTGCCCGCACGCCCAGCGTGGAAGAAGGCGGGCCCAGAGTGGCAGGGTTGCCCGTCGCCACAGGCCTCCCCCACCAGCAGCACGTTGCCCAGGTGAGAGATGTAGCTGGAGGCCAGGCGCAGCGTCTCGATCTTGGAGAGCTTGCGGTCGGCTGGCTCGGTGGGGATGAGCGTTCGCAGCGCCGTAAAGGCCGTGTTCACGCTGTTGGTGCGGTCCCGTTCTCGCGCGTTCGCTGTGTGCCGCTGCCTGGGCTCACGGCCCGGGCGCCCCCCGGGTCCCGGCCCACTCCCGGCGGCTCGCCGGCCTCCCGCCCGCCGCCGGGAGCCCTGGAGGCCACAGCGCGCCGCGTGCACACGGCAGGGCTTCTCGTCGGAGCCCGAGCTCTCGCTGCCATGGTCCTCATCCTCCGACAGCGGGCTCACCTCGGGGTACAGGTAGCGGCCCGGCGGCGCCGAGCGCAGCATGGCGAAGGACATGGGCCGGGTCGGGGGCGCGGCGTCAGCTCTGCCGAGCGGGGCTCATGCCTCCTTCCTGTGGCCGCGCGGGGTCCCCTCGGCTGCGCCCCGCGGAGGTGGCTGCCGGGCGCCGCGCGCACACGTGCGTCGGGGCTGGAGCAGGGCTGCGGGCTGAGTCTTTATAGCGGCCGGCCCCTCCCCCGCGCCTGGCCACCGCCTCCCTTCCTGGCCCCAATGGAGTTTGAGCAGTCAGAGCAGGGCTGGCTTCCCGGGCCTTTCGTAGCCGCGTTTTAGGGGTCCAGGAGCATCTTCTCGCTAGGAAAGGAAGGGCATCAGGGAGTTCTGGGTGCTACTAGGGCCCCAAGATCACGGTGCTTGCCCCCAGCCGCTCAGCAGGGTGGAGGGTGAAGCAGGAACCCAGAGGCTTTCTCCCCTGGCATGCCTAAGTTCGTTCACCCAGCTGCCCAGTTACCCTGGCCCTGGGTGCCTTGGTCACGCCCTGTCTGTCTCTCACCGTGTGCACTTGGGCCTTTTGTGCCAGGCCGTATGCAGCTGCGGCCCAGGACTGGGGGGGGGGGCTGGAAGTCAGCACCAGTAGCAGCCTAGAGGTCTGGGGTTGGGGGGGAGCACCGCCTGCCTATCCTGCACCTGCCCCTTCAGGTCTGGCACAAGCTGGGCCTTCGGCCAGTCTCCCTCATTCCTGCGTGTGCCTGTAGAACTATCCCCTCCCCAGCTGTGTGCTCTATAGGCCAGTGCACAAGCAGATAAAACCAGTTCTTCCCCAATGGCTCCAATTTGAAGGTGGCCTCCTAGGCAGAAAGAGCAGTCAGTTTATAGAAGCATTGTCTAGGGATGAACCTGTCGAGGGACTGATGTGGGCAGATGTAGGGGGGCAGGATCCAAGGGATCCTGTCCTGCCGATGAGGGACTTCTGGCACCCAGCTGTGCTAAGTTTTTTCTGAGCCCCTCCTCCCTGTAGCTACTGTTGCAGGAAGTGGACGCCTGGGCAGCAGTCCCCAGGCTGGGAGGAGTGAGGGTGGTGGCTGGCAAGGGCTGAAACCAGGAATGTGTGTCCAGGAATGTGGCTGCTCTGCCCACCAAAGGGGGAGGGGAAAGACTAGCAGGGCTGTGACGGGGTCCTTGGCCACCTGCCCAGCAGAACACAGAGACTTGTCTCCCTATGGGAAGGATAGGGCAGGGTCTTCCATGGCCCCTGCCTTGTCGCTACCCACTTCTGCCTAAGGCCCCTGCCAGGGGAGGGAGCCCACGGGCGATGAGGTCATCCCTGTCTGTGGCTGCCCAGAGCCCTGGCCAGGGAATCCAGTGAGGGGGCCAGGTTGGCATCACTTCAGTGGAAAATGTGAAGGTAAAGCTTCGGCGCCTCAGAAGGGCGGGGGGAGGGGTAAGCGCTGGCTGCCATGCCACGTCAGACCCCAGGGCCAAGGCTAGGGCAAGCTTCAGGTCAGCTGGCCTCTGGGCACTCTAGACTGGTCCCCTTCACTCTTCCCTGTGTCCCTGGGTGGCTTGAAGGGGTTGGGCACTGTGGGTACAGGTGCTAATGTGGTGGTCATACCCACAGGACATCAGGAACACTGTGGGCAATGTGCCCCTGGCATGGTATGATGACTTCCCACATGTGGGCTATGACTTGGATGGCAAACGCATCTACAAGCCCCTTCGGACCCGGGATGAGCTGGACCAGTTTCTAGACAAGATGGATGATCCAGATTTCTGGTAAGTTAGGCCTTGGGGCAGGGCCTGGATTCCTCCTGGTGGGGGAGTGGCTCTGACTTGACTGTTCCCCAGGCGCACTGTGCAGGACCGGATGACAGGGCATGACCTACGGCTGACTGACGAGCAGGTCGCCCTGGTGCAACGCCTGCAGAAGGGCCAGTTTGGGGATGTGAACTTCAACCCGTATGAGGTAGGAGTGGCAGCTAACCATGGGGTCTGAGGTGTCAGACCCCAGCCCAACATCCGTCTTATCCCCAGCCGGCTGTGGACTTCTTCAGTGGTGACATCATGATCCACCCTGTGACCAACCGCCCAGCTGACAAGCGCAGCTTCATCCCATCCCTGGTGGAGAAGGAGAAGGTATGCACACCCACTCATCCCCTGGGGCCAGGCCTTGTGCCTCTGGCTGCTCTCTAACCTTGCCTCTGTGTGCAGGTGTCTCGAATGGTGCATGCCATCAAGATGGGCTGGATCCAGCCTCGTAGGCCCCGAGATACCACCCCCAATTTCTATGACCTGTGGGCCCAGGAAGATCCCAATGCTGTGCTGGGACGCCACAAGATGCATGTGCCTGCACCCAAGCTTGCCCTGCCTGGCCATGCTGAGTCCTACAATCCACCCCCTGAGTACCTGCCCAGTGAGGAGGAGGTAGGCCTGCACCAAAGTGTCTGGGCCCCCAGCCTTGTCCGTTTCATACTCACTTGTCTCCCATCTGCCCAGCGCTTAACATGGACACAGCAGGAGCCCAGTGAGAGAAAACTTAGCTTCCTGCCACAGAAGTTCCTGAGCCTGAGAGCTGTGCCTGCTTATGGACGCTTTATTCAAGAGCGCTTTGAACGCTGCCTTGACTTATACCTGTGCCCTCGGCAGCGCAGGATGAGGGTAGGCTGGGCAGGGCCGAGGGAATGTAGGGTGAGGGCAGATAGGAGCTCAGCCTAGGCTACGGGAGGGAGTGAAGGTAAACGAATGCTCCTCTTCTGCCCCAGGTGAACGTAGATCCCGAAGACCTCATCCCTAAACTTCCACGGCCAAGGGACCTGCAGCCTTTCCCAGTGTGCCAGGCCCTGGTGAGTTGGGGACTGGGAAGGGGTCAAGCACACTGGGGTCTCTCTCCTCACTGCTCCTCCTCTGCAGGTCTACAGAGGCCACAGTGACCTTGTCCGCTGCCTCAGTGTGTCTCCAGGGGGCCAGTGGCTGGCTTCAGGTGGGGACTGCTTTGAGCAGGAGTTGAGGGTGGGAGGGAGGCTGGGAGGACGGGCCAAAAGCTGAGGGCCTTCCTTTGCCACATCCAGGCTCAGATGATGGCTCAGTGCGTCTCTGGGAGGTGGCCACCGCCCGCTGTATGAGGACTGTTCCAGTAGGGGGTGTGGTGAAGAGCATTGCCTGGAACCCCAACCCTGCCATCTGCCTGGTAGCTGTGGCCTTGTGAGTCTGGGGCTTAAAGGTCAGGGCTGGGGCGAGGCATCAGGGACTGCTGAGGGACTGTGTCTGACCTCCAGGGACGATGCAGTGCTGCTGCTGAACCCGGCGCTGGGAGACCGACTGCTGGTGAACAGCACAGACCAACTGCTGGAATCTTTCGCTCCACCTGAGGAGCTGGCTCTGCAGCCTGCCCGCTGGCTGGAGGCCTCTGAAGAAGAGCGTCAGGAGGGCTTACGGCTGCGCATCTCCCATAGCAAGGTTTGTGAGAGGCGTAGGGAGGGGGTGGGCCCTGGACAGCTAACCAGGTGCCGTTGCTCTCCTGCAGCCAGTGACACAGGTGACCTGGCACGGGCGAGGGGACTACTTGGCTGTGGTGCTGGCTGGCCCAGGGCACACCCAGGTGCTGATCCACCAGCTGAGTCGGCGGCGCAGCCAGAGCCCATTTCACCGCAGCCACGGACAGGTGCAGCGAGTGGCTTTCCACCCCATCCGGCCCTTCTTACTCGTGGCCTCTCAACGCAGCGTCCGTGTCTACCACCTGCTACGCCAGGAGCTCACCAAGAAGCTGATGCCAAACTGCAAGTGGGTATCCAGCCTGGCTGTGCACCCCGCAGGTAAGGGATACATGTGTTCTATAAGTGGGGGGGGGGGTGCCCTGCATGTCAGGTGAGAATAATCCTCATTACCTCTGGTTCTAGGTGACAATATCATCTGTGGCAGCTATGACAGCAAGCTGGTGTGGTTTGACCTGGATCTTTCCACGAAGCCATACAAAGTGCTGAGGTGAGGTGGGGTGGGGTAGCGTAGCTAGTGGGGCTCCAGCCCGAGCACTCTGTGAATCCAGTCTTCCCCAGGCACCACAAGAAGGCCCTTCGTGCTGTGGCCTTCCACCCCCGATACCCACTCTTCGCCTCTGGCTCAGATGATGGCAGTGTCATTGTCTGTCATGGCATGGTGTACAAGTGAGTGCTGATCCCTGCCCAGCCCTTCCCTGTGGGGACCTTCCCGCTGAGTTCTGAGCCCCTTTCTTCCACAGCGACCTGCTGCAGAACCCGCTGCTGGTGCCTGTCAAAGTGCTCAAGGGACACACGCTGACCAGAGACCTGGGTGTCCTTGACGTGGCCTTCCATCCCACACAGCCATGGATCTTCTCCTCTGGGGCAGATGGCACCATCCGACTTTTCAGCTAGCGTGGTGCCCTACTGTGGGTGGCCCGAGGTGAAGCAGTATGCCTGTGTGCAGGATTTCCAATAGAGCCTGCCTTCTGTCCTGCTGTGCCTACCATTCTTGACTAGGGCCCCCAACTGACAGCACCCAGCTTCCCCTTGCTTATGACTCCTGGTCTCAGAAAGGCTGTGTCACTGCCCAGTCACCAAATGAAATGGCTTTATTGGAAAGATCAGGGTGTACAGTCTTGGTCCTGCCTGACAGCAGAGTCTTTCAGGCAAACTTGACCAGGCGTCCCAGCGTCTCGGCAGCCTTCTCCCGCACCCCAGGCACTGGGTCCTTTAGAAGAAGCTGCAGTGCTATGAGCAGAGGGACGGCCAGTCATGCACATGCCTGGGCCTGTGCGTGGGGCCGCCCACTGCCTTCCAAACAGACAGGCCTCTGCTGGGAGGGCTCGGGAGCCAACGGAAAGATAGTTTTTCCTTTTTTAGTGTTTTTTAAGCTCTTTTGGAACAGTTAAGAAGTTTCCGTGAATTACTAGAGACGATGAGGTCACCAGTGACAGGGAGAAAAAAAAATTCTGAAATCCAGGAAAATCACTTAGTCCCTGTGGGTGCCCACAGGGTCAGCAGGGCCCCCCAGAGATGGGCATGTTGGGGTGGGGGGGCTGGGCTCACCCGCAATGAGCTGCTCCAGGTCCACTTGTGGCCTTTGTTCCGGCTCTGCATGCAGCACCAGGAACCCTGTGCAGGCAGGCAGGCTCTGTCAGCTGTGCAGTACACATCCTGGGGTGCAAGGCCAAGGAGGAGCCCACTCACCTGTGAACATGGGGGCAGCAGCCCGGACATCATCCCAACTGCTCTTGAAGTAGAAGAGGCTGGTGCTTACAAGGCGGCCCAGCAGGTCAGGAAAGTGGTGCATCTGTAGAAGCTGGGGTCAGGGATCAGAGTCCTAAGCCTGGCCTGGGCAGGGCCCCTCCCACGAGTGCCCACCTCACCAGGTGCTTGCAGGTAGAATTGAGGAATTCTCCAAAATGCATACTGCGGTCCTCTTGCAGGTGCTTCTGGAAGGCAGCTGCCAACTCCACACACTCCAAGTGGGGAACACACATGCACAGGGCAAACCTGCAGGCCTGTAGGATGGGGTGCTGAGCCCAAGCCCCACACAGATTACAAACCCGAGCCAGCACCCACTCACCAAAGGCTATTCACCATGGCCACAGGAGCCTGAGGGTCCTGCAGGTGCAGCAGGAGGGGCACCAGCCCCCCCACAACCTGCTCCAGGAAGACGTCCTCACAGTCCTTATGGCAGACCTTGTTGAGATGTCCAAAAAGGCGGATGGATGCTGCCCTGAACTCCACTTTCTCCTGCCAGGGGTGGTAGGTTACCTCAAAGGCCCCTGGGCCTGTATGCACCCTGGATTCCTCCCATTGTGCTACCCTCGCTGTACCACAGCACACATGCAAAGCAGTGATGAAAAGGGGTTTGTGTCTGGCAGCAGGCAGCACAGCTTGAAGGACCTGGCTGAAGGTAGGGAGTCAGGCTTACACTGTCAAAGAATGGCCTGATGCAAATGGCAGTGTGCAGCAGCACCAAGCGCAGGTCCCAGGGCTCCACCAGGTCAAGCAGCCGGGCAAGGCCCAACATGGCTTCCAGGGCTACCAGGCTGTGTGGGTCGTCCCCGTCATCCAGACCACTGATCATGGCTGTCAGGAGCTGGGGGCCATGGGCCCGAACCTGTAGTGGAGGGTGACTACAATGTGTCCCACCCAGGAGGTAAGCCCCTTTCTGATCAGCTGTAGGCTGAGCACACCTCCCTCTACATCCAGCCAGGTCTCCGGGGCTCTGGCTGGGAAGGTTTGGGGGTGGGGCAGCCAACCTTGTCAGGAGAGCCAGAAGCAATGTTGGCCAGGCCACGGAGTACCAGCCGCCTCACACTGGCACTTGAGTCCTTCTGCCGGGCTGCCAGGTTGTCCAACAATGGCTCCAGAAGCATCAGGTCATTGACCACGTTGCCGCTGAGCAGCTGGAGGCAGAGGTGCTATGACCACCTATGTCCACTGACTTCCACCAGCCTAGGCCCAAACACTGGAACTGGCAAGAGGCACCAGAAACGGGAGGAGACGCCAGGCAGGCTGAGGGCTTGTTCCTTCCAAGGACTTACGGACTCGCCTACCCCCGCCCCATCTTTGCTCTTCCATTGTCATGGCCTCAGCAGGCTTTCAGCATCTGGCCACAAAGGCTGTCACCTAACCATGTTGCTCAGTAAGGCTTTGGGCCAGCCCTGGCTGGGCCCACAGGTTATTGCCAGGCGGGGCTGAGCAAACTGGTATGGGTTGGAGATGACCTGTTTGTGCCCATTCCAGAACAGGAGTCTCATCCCCTCCCCACAAAGGTCCTACCTCTGCCAGGAAGGCTGTGGAGGTGACTCTCTGGATTTCATACACGCTGCTCGGTGTGCCTAGCAGTACCTTCATCACCGGGGGGAGCCGGGGGCCTGCACACTTTGCCATGGCGCTGGAGAAAGGCCCCACCATGGATGCTAGCAGCCCTCTACCCAGACCAACTCACAACCTGAGGAGGGAAACCTCACCTCCCATTCCTCATGGCTAGAGCCCTTGTACGTCCCCAGGCACACCCCTCCAGAACAACATTTCTACCCACGGGATGCTTCTCCCTGCTGCCTCAACAGGACCCAACTTGCTTACCTGGCCAGGTGGGTGACACCATCCTCATGTCCTGCTGAGGTTCTGAGTAACTCCCAGCCATCCTTCAGCTCCATATACTGCACCACGTCTTGATTGCCACCTCGAAGTATCAGGGTCTGCAGGGTGTCCACTGCAGAGCTGTGGAGGTATGATGGCCTAGAGCTGCCCAGGGCGCCCTGTTCCACCCATGGTAGTGTGACCCACTCAGGTGTGCCCGTATGCATATGCAGGAAAGGTTTTCCATGGCTGCAGGTCTGCCATTGTCATCTTTCAGCCAGTAAGCTCAGAGGCCTGTGGGTGTTAGGTCTGGAAGTGAGGTAGCGAGGGAGTCCTGCACCAGCCTCCAGGATAGTGGCAAAGCCACCAGACCTCAAGTACCTTCCCAACACAGCCAGTTCACCTCTGGGCCAGTTCTTGCCCCTCTGAAGCCTAGGACTTTGGGAGGTTCCTGAGCTCTCAGGAAGGGCGGGTCACAGGGAAACATCCAGCTCAGCCAGTGCTGGGGTGCAGTAAGTAAGGGCGAATTGACCTTCCTGGCTGAGGTAGTAGCCCAGCTATGATGCAGCACTTGCCCTCTGCTAACAAGCATTTCTCAGTGGGTAGGAAGTGGGGCACAAATTTGCACTGAAGCCATGTGCAAGACAGATCTACCTTTGCAGAGGTGTGGCTTTTCAGGGCCATGGCCTACTTTTCAAGGCATGCGAGGCTCAATAGCCTGTATACCTCTGAGGCCATCATACACAGGAACGTGACTCCCAGGTGGGGGGAGGCAGCATGGGAACCATGGGGTGGTGTGCTGCACCTACCATGAGGGTCTTTTTTGGGGGGAAGGGGGTCGAGGTAGGGTCTTGCTTTAGCCCAAGCTGACCTGAAATTCACTATGTAGTCTCTGGCAATCCTACCACCTCTGCCTCCCTGAGGGGTTGGGCCACAAAGGCCATAACTGGACCATGTGCTGCAATGCATATGAGTGGAATCTAGCTAATGTAGGGCCTGGACATGAACAAGGCTGGGGGTAGGTCTTGGCCCACTACTGTGTGAGGCCGCAGTTGTTCCTATCTAGAGAGTATGGGATGCTGGGATCTGGTGGCATCGTATCACAAGGCATTGAGCAGTCAATGACCGCCTCTTGGAGAGAAGGGCAGAGCTCAAGGTTCATAGCTGAGAGCTTGGCAGGAGGCTGTGGGAATGGAGGGCCCTAGGGCACTGGCAGCCCAGAATGCAGATGCCAGGGTCTCTGCTCTGCCCAAAACCCCTCATGAAATGCGTTCCTGACCAGCAGCATCTGCAAGTTCCCCACCTGTCCTGTTTACCTTCCCAGGTAGAAGAGCTGGGGGGCAACTTGGGAATTTTGGTCTCCAGAGAAGGGCCTAGTCTTTGAGCCCCCAGTTAGCACTGAACAATGGGGTGAAAGAAGCGTGCCAGCTGCTGCAGTGATGGGCAGATGCCTACAGTGTGCCTGTGAAAGCCCTGGCTTGAGCAGCTGTGAGGGCATTCCATACCTCACGGCTAATCTGAGGCACCATCTGATCCAAGGCTTACTACAGCCCAAGCAGAGAATTATCAGCCCATGCACCTCTGAAGGGAGGTGCGTGTTTGGTCAGGGATATGTGAGCAGTTCAGAGAGGTTCCCCCTGGGTCTGTCCGCTCAGAACACGAGAGGTGTGTTCGTAAAGTCCTGGCTTGGTGGTCAGTGGCTTCTATGAGCTACGTTCTCTAAGTGCCTCAGCATAGGGGCTCCTGGGGGCCTTCACAGCAAGATGAGCTGACTTGTATGTAGCATGCCAGACCTCGGCCTAGTCGGGCCAGATTGTTCACATTTTCCACTAGGTCTGTATAGAGCCAAGTTGGTCCTGGCATCAGCTTCTGCTTTAATTTATAAGCTGGTCCTGTGGCTGACCAGTCCTGTAGAGGTGGAGGCTGTCCATCGTTGTGTGTCCCTGGGCAAGGTGCATGCCAAAGCCAGACACTTGGGTGGGAAGCATGATGGCCTGGGGCTCAGGTGGCCCTGTCTGGCCTCCCCTGAGGATGTCAGCTTCCTCTGCTCAAGCTGTGGCCTAGGGGGGCTGCATGGAGCAAGACCAGCACTAGCAAGCTGGGACCCACTAGTATCAGCAATCAGCCCTCCTCCTCCCTGCCATGGAGCCCAGTATTCAGCAGAAACCATAAAAGCACAGCCTCCAGCAGCAGGAGGGGTGACCCAGGGCATCCTAGCAACTCTTTCCCTGGACCAAAGAATCTGTCAGGAATGTTCTTGGATAGCTCCCTTCAGCACAGGCCCCAGCTTATAATCAAAAGACTCAGGACACTAGCCTGGGCCCACACGAGCACTCCATACATAGTCCCTGCCGCTGCCTGCCACCAGCACAGCCACATGGGCTTATGGGCACCTCTGCCTCAGCCTGGAGCTGCCTGCAGAGATGAGGAGGAACCCAAGGCAGGAACAGATGGGGGAGGGGCTGGAACTTCAACCCCGGCTGGAGTGTCCATGGGTGTCACAATGACTACCCCAATCACTCATGGGGCTAACACTTCAGAAAAGAGGGTATTTAATGATGCCTTTGATCCCAGCACTCAGGAGGCAGAGGTAGGGGTCACCATGAGTTTGAGGCCAGCCTGAGACTACAGAGTGAATTCCAGGTCAGCCTGGGCTAGAGGGAGATACTACTTCGAAAAAACAAAGCAAAATGTCCTTTTCCTCAGGGCCAGGCAGTTGGATCCCTGCCTCCCACCAACACTCACATCACACACAAACACACTGTGCTCCCAAATCAGGACTGGGGAGAGCAGGCGAGGACCCCATTACCTGCATGGCTCTAGGTTCCTGGAGGCGAGCGCTGGGTCAGTGTTCTTCCGTTCCTTGCCCTGTAAGTTACGGGGCAGCTGGACGCCCACAGTACAGCTGACTCGGAGCAAGAGCGCCACGAAGAGCTGGGGGTAGAGCTCGAGCACCGCCACTCCCGACACTGGGGCAGACACGACTTCATGCAGCGCACAGGTGGCCTGCAGAGTCATGGGGGAGGGGCTGAGACCTCCCTTCGGGCCACAGCAACATCGCGCTCCCACTCCAGGACCCCATGTGCACTGGAGGCCTCAGGTCGCCAGAGCGAGGCAGAAGGGGAGCATGGGGCATGCGTGCAGGAGCCGGCACGGCTGGATGCTCTGGGCAGGAGACATAGCAGGGGAGCAGTGTGGCCTTTGTGGGGGCAGGCCTCCGACCATCTGCTCTTGGTTCCTTGGAAGGGAGGAGGAAATTCTCTCAGCTGCTTTATGGCTTAAGTGGGGCCAGGCTGGTTTATTTTTTCCTCCACAGGATAAAACATCAAGTGAGCTCCCTTGGGGGCCGACACCTGCCGGGCTTTATGAGCCTGGGCCCCAAGCTTGCAGCACCCAGCCCCAACACAGCTGCCAGGTGCCTTCGGGGCACTCGGGCCTCCTGTGGGAGGCAGAGGCAACATGGAATGTGGACCCTGGAGTTCATACCGCAAGGGGCAGCAGTGTGGCCACTCGGTCCGGAGTGCTGCCCAGCAGGAAAGTCCGACTCTCTTTAAATGGGACGTCCCTGCTCATCTTGTCGAGGAGCAGCCCCAGGACCTGAGTGGCAAGGCCAGGCTCCACGGCCAGTGCCCGCCACAGAGCGCAGGTGTGACT
>PVHP010011692.1:0-44623 GCA_004024765.1 Zapus hudsonius
TTTTTTTTTAAAAAGATGGACTGTGTTCCTGAAGATGACACTGGAGGTTGTCCTGTCCTCTAACCTCCACAAGCATACACACATACACACACATACAAAAAAGGCAGGGCCTATAATCCCGGCACTCAGAAGGCTGAAGCAGGAGGACCACAATTCACTGAGCATGTGCTAATATGCGCCAAGCTTTGGGAGAGATTCAGAGGCAGAGCAGTAACACAAAACCCCAGCAAACATAGCCAACTATCAACTAGTCAGCCTCAGGCAAATTATAGAGACCAGAGGAAATGGTTTTACTTTAACAGTTTTAATCAGTGGCTACAAAAGAATAAAACAAAGAGAAGCAGGTGGGATCTGGTCAGAGGGCAGTTAAGCAACAAGTGGAAAGAGAAGAGAAAGTCACCAGAAATGAGCACCAGTCAATCCTGCCCAAAAGCACAGGAAGTTGAGTTGAACAGATGGAGCAGAGGGGTGGGTGGTGTTTAAAAAAGGCTTGGGAGATAGCTCAGCAGTTAAGGTACTTGCTTGCAAAGCCTGTTGGCCTAGATTTGATACCCCAGTACTGACGTAAAGCAAGGTACACAAAGTGGCACATATATCTGGAGGTCATTTGTTGTGCCAAGAGGTCCTGGTGTACACATATTTCCCCTCCGCACACCCAGGTAGGGTCTCACTCTAGCCCAGGCTGACCTGGAATTCACTATGTAGTCTCAGGGTGGCCTTGAACTCATGATGATCCTCCTACCTCTGCTTCCCAAGTGCTGGGATTAAAGTCATGCGCCACCATGCCCAGCTCACATTTTCTTATTCATTCTAAAATAAATTAAATTTAAAAAACAAAAGCACGACACACACACACACACACACACACACATGCATAGACCTCACAAGATACGCCACACCCCACATGATCTACACACACATACACAAAATCAACATTTATTGAATATTTCCATACATGTATCCATAGGCCCAGCAAGCATCCAATTAGGAAAGCTATATCAATAAAAGCTACAGTAGGTAGGAGACACGGGAACCCTGATGACATAAAAACATAGAGAACAATATGAATGGTCAGAAATCTGAAAACAGTTGAACAAAACAGGGAATTTCCACTCCAGAAGCACGGCTATTTCAGCTTCACTCACAGTTCAAGACTCTGGACAGGCTGTTTCTTTCACTCCACTACTCCTTAATCCTAACCCTCCTCATCAAGTCTCACCAGCTTTATTGAGGTCTACTTGATACGCTGCACATAAGATATGATAAGGTCTTGATGGGAGAGAGGAGCATCATGGGAAATGCAGGAGAATCTCACAAACTTAAGGCAAAAGAAGAGACGCAGAAGTCCGCTCACTATGGAGTCGGAGTTTACAAACCAGCAGTAGCAACGGTCCCGTCAGCTTAGGGAGGTCACTGTGCCAAGGGACACGGGGACTTTGGAGTGCTGGCATGTTCACTGTGCAATAACTCACAGCTTTTTTGTGGGCGAGCGCATATTATACTTCAATAAAAAGTTAAAAATAAAAAAAATAAAAACAAAAACACAAACAAAAAAAACCCTGAACACCCAATGTCCTCGGCCTTTCCCAGAGCAGAGAAAAAGGTGCCAATGAAAAGGAAAGGATTGTTTAGAGTGAGAAAGACTGAATTCCAGAAACAAGCAGCTCTGGAAAGTGGCACACACTGGGCAAGCCACTGCAAAGTGCACTGCCCTCCGCTGCTTCCAGTGTTCTGTTCTCTTTATAAATCTGGTCACACAACAACAGCAGCGAGCGAGCCATTTATAGAATGCCTAGGATGTGCCCAGCACTACATTTAACAATAGACTTTCATCATCCCACTGGATACACTCAGCAGCCGTTCTCACTGCCCCCATTCTACTGATGAAGAAAATGAAGCTCAGGTCAGCCCACAATAATGTAATTTAAAAGTGGTAGATCCATCCCAGCACTCAGAGGCCAAAGGAGGAGGACTGCAGTGAGCTTGAGGCTACCCTGAGACTACACAGTGAATTCTAGATTAGCCTGGACTAGAGTGAGGCCCTACCTTGAAAAACAAAAACAAAAAGGCAGATCTAGAATTTGAATCTTTCTATGAGGTTTTTTTCTTTTTTAAGGTTATGTTGGGAGCTGGGTATAGTAGCATGCACCTTTAGTCCCAGCATTGAGGCTGAGGTAGAATTACTGTGAGTTTGAGACCAACCTGAGGCTACAGAGTGAGTTCTAGATCAGCCTGGACTAAAGTGAGATCCCCTCAAAAAATAAATCAAACAAAAATAAAAAGAAGGAAGGGGCTTCTACCAAAGCCAAGGTTCTGCACATGTAGCATCATGCAAGGCACAAGGGAATTAATTGGTCTTTAAGTATAAGAAGTTCCTCTATTTCCCAAACTTCCATAGACACCAAAGTCACACCAGAATCAGAGAACATGTTACCTGTATGGAATGTGGTAAACTTGCAAGAAGTCATTTTAGATTTTCCAATGAAATAGACAGGCCCTGTCCTCAGAAGAGCTGCTGGTCTGACCCAGATGCTCCTGGGCCCGATGAACTGAGAAGCACTGGATGAGACCCAGGAGCACCAATGTGGAAGCCACACCCTCCTCTAGTCACCACACAGACAGCTTCAAAGTGGCAAGCACCCTCTCCATACAAAAACAAAACCAGGTGCAGTAGTACCATGATAATCCTAGCACTTGGGAGATAAAGGAAGGATGATCAAGAGTTCAAGTCCAGCCTAGGCAACATAACTCACTGCAATTCTCCTATCTGGGCCTCCAAGTGCTGGGTTAGATCTGTCACTTTTAAACTACATCTCAATAAAATAAAGGGGCTAGAGAGATGGCTCGGTGGTTAAGATGCTTGCCTACAAAGCCTAACAACCCAGGTTCAATTCCCTAGTACCCACATAAAGCAGCACATGCATATTGTAAGGAAATTCAGACAGAGGGCACACTGGACTCGGGCTCACTCAGACAAGGATTGCTTTATTCCCCAACGAGTGGAGAGTGGACAGACTTCTCAGTCGAAGTCATGTCCCGTGGAAAGCTTTTTGGAGGGTATTTAAAGACTCTGCAGATAGTTTTCCTGGGACTGGGACTCCTTAAGTGACGTGTCTATAGGTGACCATATAAATTGTAGACTGGGTTGGGTGCAGAGCTCTTTTCAAAAGGGGCTTATCGGAGATAGGATCCTTCAAATACGTAAAACATTCTCTCTGGTGCTTTGAGGTGTTATCCTGGGTAAGATCCTGTGTAAAAACATTTTCCCAGGCTCAGGGAGAGCTGTATTTCCCTTCACATATGTAATTCGTTTGCATTGGCCAAAAGCCCTGGCGTGCCCATATTCTTTCTCTCTGCTTACAAATATATAAAATGTTCAAAATAATCCCAGTAGTTGGGAGGTTGAGGCACAAGAATTGGCACAATTTTGCAGCCAGCCTGTTTTTTTAAAAAGTACACACACGTGCGTGTGTAATCATGAGAATGTGAACCACTCAAGACTTACCCGGCTATTCCCAAAAAGCCTCTCAACGGCAAAACTCCCCAAACGACACCCAGGACCACAGCGATGATCTGTCGGAACCAGTAGATCACATCTAAAAATTCATCCTGTAGAAACAACACAAGACCTCCATTATCTGGAATGGGTGCCGAGGACAACTACTGGTGGGAAAACAAAAACCGTAACACATCTTCAGGACATTCTCACCAAAAGCAATAGTATGTGGCTCTTGCACCACCTTTCTTGTGTCAAAATGTTGCGAGAAGCAATGTACTAGGACACTGATTGCGTCCAGAGATTAGTAAAAGTTATTAGAGAAACCACTATGTAAAAAGCCGTATTAAGTGAAATAACTAAGAATTGCGCTACTAGCCATAGATAACTCTTAGCTGAAAAGAGAGATACTCCCCAGGAAGAAAAGCTGTAACTTCCTCAATAACCGCTTCCTGCACCCTAAATTTTGGGTAAGCCACAGAGGAAAGAGGAATAGGGAATGAGAGAGGCAGGTGCTCGTGGCAGGTCCCCGAATCTTAGACGGCAGTCCGGACCCCGCGAAGCAATGACCCAGCAGAGCAGAGTGCAGGTTTTGCAAGAGCTGGGCAGGGCTGGGGCAGGACGTTCAGGAAGTGCTTCCCATCCCCCCTGCCCGCCGGAACCGGAGGAAGGGAAGCCCAACGGCGATCACACCTCGGCTAGGGGCCGGTCACCGCTCTCGGGGGATCAGGCCCCGAGAGCACCGGGCACGTGGGCGCTAACGAGCGAGGCACGCCCCTCGCCGCTTCCGCCTGGCCGCCGGCTGTCAGGCCGCCCCGCGCCCCGCCGCGCCCCGCACCTTGTCCTCCCAGGCCGCGTCGCTCCGTAGCACCTTGCTCCACACCGACACCCTGACGGCCCCGTTGGCCAGCTGCGGCGGAGACGGCTCCTCCTTCCGCCGCCCGCCGCTCATCCTCCCGTCGCGCCGCCCGAGCCGGGCGCGAGGCGCGCGGGCCGAGCCAAATGGAGTCGGGGTCTGGGGTCGCGAGTCACCGGTCCCAGCGCGCGGGGCGACCCCGAGCACACGCAGATTCGGCGCCCGCTCGGCCCCTCTCCCGTCGCCCGGCTCAGCTGAGCTCCACCGCGCACGCGCCGCGGACCACGGAGGGAGGGCTCGCCGCTCCGCGCGTCCTCGGCCGGCGTGCTCACGCAGCCAATCAGCGGCCACGCAGGCCGTCCGGCCCAGGCGCGGCGTGGCCTCGGCGCAGGCGCTCTCTGGGTAACGGAAGTGACGCAAGCTTCCGCGCGGCGCACGGGAGGGGACCCGCGCTTCGGAGCTCCCGGGGCTCCATTTGCCCTCGTTCACGATGTCACCTCATTCATGCCGAGACCTGTCACCACGAGTGCCAGGCCAGCTCAGCCTGGGCCTCCACAGGACGACACCCTGTCCCCAAACAAGCAGGCTGGCAAGGTGGCTCATGCTTTAATCCCAACGCTGAGGTCTCCGTGTGGTCAAGGCCAGCCTGGGGCGATTGAGACCCTGCCTCAAACCCACGCCTCTAAGCACTGGGCATGGGGGTTATCCTTGGCTACGCAGCAACAGGCTGGGCTATTTAGGAGGCCTGGTTTCCAAGAAAATGTTGTTGTGGTAGGAGTTTTGAGGTAGGGTCTCTCTCTAGTCCAGGCTGACCTGGAATTCACTCTGTAGTCTTAGGGTGGCCTCGAAATCGCAGCGGTCCTCCTACCTCCATCTTCCTAGCGTTGGGATTAAAGGTGGCCACCACCACATCCAGCTAAAAAGGTGTTTTTTCCTTTAATTTAGCATCTCCTCTCCCCTAGTACACTCTTCTGTGTTTAAAAATGTTTATTTGCAAGCAGAGATAGAAGAGACCGAGAATGCACACACGAGGGTCTCCAACCCTGCAAATGAACTCCAGATGCATGTGCCACTTTGAGCACCTGGCTTTACATGAGTGCTGGGGAATCAAACCCGGGCCCTTGGGCTTTGTAGGCAAGCACCTTGACCGATGAGCACTCTCCAGCCCTTTTATGGAGAGAGAGAGGGTACTCCAGGGCCTCTTGCTGCTGCAACAGAACTCCTGGGGATTGCTTAGGGAAAACAGTAAAGTAGGTTAGTAGTTCACAATATTTATGTTTTGGATCACCAGCAATAGCTGAATTAGAGCGCTATACTTATATGCCATTCTGTGTTGCTTCTTAAATATTTTTATTTATTTGCTTGAGAGAGGAGGGAGACAGAGAGAGAGAGTGAGTGAGTATGGGTGCACTAGGGCCTCCTGCCATTGCAAATGAACTCCAGATGCATGCACCACTTTGGCATCTGGTGAACACAGGCTGACAAGGCTTCATAAGCAAGGGCCTTTAATCGCTGAGCCATCTCTCCAGCCCTGACAATGTTCTTTAGTGAGTTTTATTGTTTTGAGACAGGGTGTCACCATGCAGTCCTGTCTGGCCTGAAACCCTACATTAGGCTGGCCCTGAGCTTGCCTTGATCTGCTTGTTTCTCTCTCAAATGGTGGGATCATGGGTATGTGCCACCATTCCCAGCAAAGAAATATGCTTGCTTTTCTTGAGATGGAGAAGGGTGTCTCCCTATATTGCCCTGGTTGCCCCCAAACTACTGGGCCCAAAAAAATCCTCCTGCTTCAAAATCCCAAGTAGTTGGGATTACAGGTTTATACCACCATACCAAGTCAACATTTTTTAATTTTAATGAAGTCCAGCTTCTCTTCTTGTTCCCTGCATCTTTGGTGTTATATCCCATAAGTAGTGCCAAATCCAGTGCCATGAATATTTCTCCTTTTTAAAATTTTATTCACAAAGTACCCCAGGCTGGCCTTGAATTTCTGGCCAATCCTCCTATCTCATCCTCCGGAGTGCTATAATTAAAGGCAAGAGCCAACGCACCTGCCTTCCTCTAAAAAAAAAAAAAAAAAAAAAAAGCCAGGCGTGGTGGCTCATGCCTTTAATCCCAGCACTCGGGAGGTTCAACAGATATCTGTGGATCTTAGTTTTCCAGGTGCCCATACAGCCAAGCTGACACAGGGTACTTACCTAAAAGGCATGTAATAAATGAGACAGCCTTGTTCCTTTCTGTATGCACTTAGACTTTGTTATCTTAGAGAGTGGGGAACCTGGTTAAAATAAACATCCTGGGGAAAGCACTTGAGGAAGTCAGATTTGGAAGAGGACAGTGTTGTGTGAGGTGTGGAATTTTTTAGCACCAGCTGAACACATGGTCATGAGGTTGAACACCTCTGACTGCCAGCTGCTGGTGGTCAGGTTTGGGGAGGAAGGTATGCTCTAGAGGGCACGGCAGTGGCACCACACACTGATAATCACAGAAATCAGGTGGAAAATTGTAAGTCATGGAAAGAGCACATGTTGTGAAGTAGTCTGCTTTTGTAACATGTCATTATCTCTCTCCCTCTCCCTATAATACATATTATACAGCCTGGTGCGGTGGCGCACATCTTTAATCCTAGCACTCAGGAGGCTGAGATAGGAGGATCACTGTGAGTTCCAGGTCAACCTGGGCTGCAGTGAGACTCTGCCTCTATAAAAATAACAACAAAAAAAATGAGAGTTCCACTAGCATGCAATAACCTTTATTGATGAATCACTTTGATAAGTGTACTAGATAATTTTCCTCCTGCTGGGCTCTTACTACCTGTGATGGTTACGTTTTGTTGTCAACTTAGAGCTCTTTAATAATCTTGGGTGGGTCTCTGAGGATGTTTACAGGAAGGCAGCCTCTCAGTAGGGGGCAGGATGTAAAGAAGCTCAAAGAAGCTGGAAGTAAACATCCTTTCCTGTTTGGACTGTGCAGGGAGGAAATTCCAGAGACTCAGGAAGCCATTAAGTCTTGGGAAAGGTTGTAAGACCCCACCCTAAGCCAATACAAAGGGGAAGAAATTCTCTCCTTAACCCTCCTTCCTGTTTCCTGTTCTGTGTGTGTGGTGTAGGTGATGGGTTTTTCTCTCTGCTCAGACCTGTGAAAGAGGGCCAGCCACTTTCACTTTTATGAGACTTCCCCTGGATCTGTACCTTGACTAAATTGTTTTCTCCCAAATTGTGCCTGGTTTGAAGATTCATCCCAGGGGCGTGTGGCTAACTACGACACTACCCATTATGCAAAATAATTCTTTTACCTTTTTCTAATTTTATGAGTGTGAATTTTGTTAGTCACCCTTTTCATTGCTGTGACAAACTACCTGACAAAAGCAACTTGCAGGGCCCAACAGTTAAGGCATTTGCCTGCAAAACCTAATGACCTGAGTTTGATTCCCCAGTACCCATGGTAAAGCCTCATGTACAGAGTGGTGCATGCATTGCTCATTTGCAGTGGCTGGAGGCCCTGGTGTGCCTATTCTCTGTCTCTCTTCTCCCTATCTCTCTCTGCTTGCAAATAATTTTTTTAAAAAGCAACTTATGGAGGACAAGTTTATTTCCACTTATAGCCATGATGGGGAAGGTACAGCTGCAGGAGCTTGAGGGCTGGTCATCACATTTGGGCCGCAGTGAGGAAGATGAGAGCAATGAATGCTGCTTCTCAGTTCACGCTCTCCTGTTTATACAGCCAGGACCCCATCCCATGTAGTGGTGCAACCCAGTTAGGGTAGGGCCCTCCTATTTCACTTAACCAAAAATCCCTTGTGGACATTACTAGATTTGTTCCCATGGTGATTTTAAATCCAATCAAGTTGACAACCAGAGATTAACCACCACAATTATTATTTATTTATTTTCTTTGAGACAGGGTCCCATAGCTCAGGCTGGTCTTGAACATACTCTGTAGTTGAGGATGAAAGTCAACTTCTGATCCTTCTGCCACTACCCCCGGAGTGTTGGAATTACAGGTGTGTGCTACCACATTTATGCAGTGCTGGGGATGGAACCCAGAGCTTCATGCATGTCCAGCAAGCACCGTACCAACTGAGCTATATCCCCAAGCCCTAGAAGAGTTTGGGTTTCTCTTTGGCAGCTGAACAATCCAAAGCACTGCTCCTTCCCAGTGTGTATTGGACACATTTTCATCACTGTGACAAGATTCCTGATAATTTAAAGGAACAAAGGCTGATTTTTAGCTCATGGTTTGAGGTTTTAGCAAAGCCTTATTGCAGCCAAGAATGGAGAAGGGCTAGACAGGAAGAGGCTGGGGTAAAGACATACATTTCTAGGACATATCCATCCAGTGACCTCATCTTGTTTCCACCACCTCCTGATTTCACCAAATTATTAATCCATCGATGGATTACTTCACCGATTTTGTTATAGCCCTTGCGATCCAATGGCTTCCCAAAAGCCCATCAGTTCCCAACCAAGCCTTTAACATGTGCTCTTCAGATCCAAACCACAGCATAAAAGAATATTTTCAGTTGCAAAGTAACTTGCTATGTAGCTGCCCCTACCTCCAGAGTGCTCAGATTCTGTGCTTTTCCAGCACTTAACTATTCTTCCAAACATAGACCCAAGGAACCAGGTCTGGGAACAATTCTCAGACCCTGGAGGAATGAGTACAGGAACTTAGGAAACTTGAATGTGGAGGTATACTCTCCAAGTTCCTAAAGGAAGGGACTGTTAGGAAGGTCACACATCCTCCAGCCAAGTATACTGGGGAGATCAAGAAAAAGCTAATTTGAGCCAGGCGTGGTGGTGCACGCCTTTAATCCCAGCACTTGGGAGGCAGAGGTAGGAGAATCACCATGAGTTCAAGGCCACCTTGAGACTACATAGTGAATTCCAGGTCAGCCTGGACTAGAGCGAGACCCTACCTCAAAAAACAAAACAAAACAAAAAAGCTAATTTGAGCTGGGCATGGTGGCAACACTCCTGCAGTTCCAGCACTCAGGAGGTAAAGGCAGGAGGCCAGAAGTTCAAGGCCAGCCTTAGCTACATTGTGAGTTTGAAGCAGCCTTAGGCTTGAAAGCTAGTCTTAAAAACAGACAGATAAATAAACAGATTACCCAAAAAAGGCCAATTTGATTGTAGACGAGTTTAGCTCCTATCAATGTAGATAACTAGGTATCAATCAGTGGTAAACTGCCTACCATTAGTTCAGCTAGGTTTTGGGCAAATCATATAGTGACATTTAAAGCAAGACTTCAAATTGCAGCTCCATAACTGTACTGGCTGAGTTCAGGCAAACAGCTTATTGCTTTACCTTGGACACCAGTATTCTTCCATGTGTGCCCCAAATATGATAATGAGCACTGCACAGACCCAGGCACACAGCACAACTGTTTGCTACTACTGTTGGGCTTTTACTTTAGCCCATTCAATTAGTATTTTGCAGCTAGTCTACGACATGTGTATTTGCTGGCTGACGCAACAGGAAGTGGAGTAGTCCTGGCCTCAGTTATGGCTGCAGCAGGGGTGGTCAGATATGGTCTCACATCTGCTTTTCTTGCTGGCTTCATGCTGCAATATACTTTTCCTCACCAGTTCCCCAGATGCACTGCATCACTCAGCAAACCCCAAGCTTACCTGCTGGTCCCAGGGAGACTGGCTTGCATGCATACGTCCCTGCAGACTGCAGAATGGGCTATGGAACAGGACTTGAGAAATGAAAGGGTACAGAGTGCACACAATTCACAGGTTACAGGGAGAGGGAAAGAGAGAAGGCAGAGTAAAAACTTGGTATCTGCTCTGTCCTCAAAGCCACAGTGGATAAACCAAGAACTCAATTCTACTTTAAAAATAAACAAAAACTTTATTTGACAAAAACCAAAGTTATTTACAGTAGATTTTTGCTCAAATAGTTCTCCAGGTTTATCTTACAAGCAACCTAAGCAGAGGCTTGCCCCACCCCAGACACCCCATTTTACACCGGGGGAGAATGCCAAATAGAATCAGCAGCACGGCTCCCTCCCTTCTCCTGCTTAGTGATTGTGGGGACGGAAAATCCCATCCAGCTCCAATCTCCCAGGACCCAGGCTCCAGACATGGTTGGGGTCAAGGAGGTGGGCAAGCAGCAGCCTCAACCAACCCTGAAGTTGCCATGTTCATCCTGCCCCAGCTGGGTTTCAAGAGTGAAGAAGATTCCTCATCCCCTGGGGTACATGAAGAGGCCAAGAGGAGGCAGGAGACAGCCTAGGAAACATGTCCCTCCCCTACCACAGAGAGCAAACCTCTCCCATTCTAGCATGGGGTGGGCCAAGCTACTCAGAAGAGGTGGGAGAACCTCTGTGAATGTGGGGGGGGGAGCTTCCTAGAGATGCTAGAGTGTTATTCTGCCCTTCTCCCAGCCACACTCACCCAAGCGAATCAACACCCAGGATACCCTTCCCTGTATGCAATCTGGCAACTTCAGGAAACCACAGGTCAGGACTCTGCACATTTCCTGGCCCAGTAACATCATTATTTAAAACAAAAATATTTTTAGAACAAAAATATTTTGGCTAATAAAAACCTAGGATTAGTGTTTCTTAGGATATATAAAGGCAGGGTATACTGTTGTTGAACACTACCAGCAACAAAACAGCAAAGTAACAAAAAGAAAGGGGTTGGAAAGATTAAGACCAATTGTACTCTGTTTTGCTTGGAAATTAAGCAGACTCTTGCAACTCCAACTTGAAGGGAGGTAAAACACTCTCCCAGCTCCCAGGCCTTTACCTCCTTCTCAGCCAGGCCTCTTCTGTAGGCACTAGGCCGGCTTCCTCCCGGAGAAGCTAGCTTCCAGCCATCTTTGTGGGATAGGCGGCTTGTTTGATTAGACAGCAAGCTTTCCTGGCCAGCAGATGGCTCACTTCTCCCTAAGCAGATGGGAGCTTTTGACTTCTTGCCAAGTTCCTAAAGGATTCTAAAACTTAGGCTGCAGGGCAAAACCTTCAAGAATAAAAGAAAACACTAAAAAAAGAAAAGAAAAAAAAAAAAAAAAGAACCCTCCAATGCTTCAGTCTAGTTTACCACCCCTCAAATACAATAAAAAGAAAAATAAAACACCACCCTGGTTTTACCACCCTTCTCTCCATCTAGGTTTAGTCGGATTCTGTTGAACTCCCCCTTGGCTTTATTCCCTCCTGTGCCTGATGAAAACAGCCAGTGCCCGAACATTTTTCCTGCATTTTTAATGGGGTAAATGAAACCAAAAACAAAATCACCATTTGGAATTTTGCACTGCTGCAGTCTCAGCTGGTTCCTTGTTACAGTAGTGGGTCATCCCCCTTTACCAGACCATGCAAGGCACTCTTCCCCCACACCTAGGCTACCTATGGCCATCAATGCAAAAGGGAAAAAAAAAGTTTAGCAAAACCTAAACATTCAACTGGAGTCGGTTTTGTGACATCTGCTGGGTTCTTTTGTTCCCATTTAGGAACTTGGAATGTGCACACCAGGCTTGACCAAAAGAGGCACTGCTTAGGGGCAGCTTGGACCCAGTGTGAGTCTGAACTTGGCAGGTTTCCTGAGCCAGCCCAGGAAAGCAGGCTGGAACACAGGTGTCCCGGGACTCTCTGGAGAAGCAGCAGCAGCACCATGCCTGTCTCCGGTCCCTTGGACTCATTGCTGAGATGAGGCCTGGAGAAACGGCAGTCAGCAGAGAAGAGGCCCCTGTCACAGTGAGTGACGACAGCTGGTGTCTTTGGGCTGAGGACCTCTGGACAGAGATGACCTGGATGCTTGGCAGTGATTCGTAGAAAACCCTCGGTATGGAAGGAAAGCAAACCAGGAACCCAGGACGGCTGGCCTGAGCCTCGAGCCACCTGGCAGCAGATGTCTACTTGGGGTTTGGGGAGACTAGAGGGATGGGAGTGTGCAGTAACGGGGGTGCAGGGTCCTGCTGCTTCTGAAGCTCCATCTCAGCCGCCCTCTGCAGCGCCACCTCCACCAGCAGCTGGAAGCTGCTGAAGTCCTCCTTGTCCTGTTCTGGGGGTGTGGGAGGCGGCGTGTTGAAGAGTCCACCGGTGGGGCTTCCGGCCTCAGCCCTGGTCAGCAGGGTGAGCGTGCTACCAGGGGTCACCAGGGCCTTGGGGGGTTCCAGCTCCCCTTGTGGGAAGGGGGCTGCCGGCTTTTCACCCTGACCTGAGTGGAGTGGCACGGAGCACACGGATAAGGAGAGCATGTTGGTGGGGGCTGGTACAGACACAGCCAGCACTGAGGGGCTACCGCCCCTTGGGAGGGCCGCATCTGAGGCCTTACCCCCGCGGCGGGAAATGGTGAACTGATTAGGGTCTTTGCCATCTTTCCGAAGCATGTCTGGGAGAAGGCGCCGCCGGGCGTTGATGAACCAGTTACATATCTGGAACGAGTGTTAAGAGACTGATCAGTTCACTCCATCTAAAACAGCCTCAAAGTACTCACTGTTCCAGGCCCCAGGAACCAACATTACGGTTGGTTCAGAGGGTCACAGTGGGAAGTGTTACATAAGAAATCACCCCCTCCCCTCCCCCACACACAGGCTGCAACTGTGACAGTGTCAGTTAAGGGAAGGGATAATGTTCTTGATGAGGGAGATGATGATGGTGAGATGCTGCCTGGCCTTTGTGGCCTTGAGGAAGTGTTCTGAGAAAGCTCAACAGCTGTGAGGTTTAAGGGGAGCAGGGAGGAGTGGTGGGGCAGAACACCAAAGGTAGCCTATGTGGCTGGGCTCAGAGTGGTAACTAGAGGCCACCTTTTAAGGGTGAGGATTCAATTCTTTATGGGTAAAGGAACTCACAGAGTTTTAAACAAAGGAATGACCTGCTAGTGGGGAGCTGGCTGGAAGTAGGGAGATGGGTTAGAAACTGAAAATGGCCAGCCCTGCTGCAAGCTGCATGTGGGTAAGGAGGAGCAAGGATGCTGCTGAAAGTGATTTCCCCCCCAGGCCTGCAGAGCAGAGCTGCATACTTGCAAGACATAGAGGCACCAAGGGACCATTGTGAAGGAAACATTATTGTTTCTGAGCAACGCCAGGACATGTACACTGTACAGGCACGTGTGCACGGCTCACCATGCCTGTGGTAGCCTGGGGGACATATCTAATGCCCTGTCCCTGGAGACATGGAACCCAGGCCCTCACTACCACTGAGATGCACTCCCAGCCTCCTTGTACCCCACTCTCAGTTCTCCTTTTGCATCTTCACTGGTTTCAGTCTTTCTAAAATGCAATCGCTGCAGTTCTTAGCCTAGAAAGCTGCTGTTTTGTCTCCTACTGCTGCCAGTTCAAGGCCAGGCTCCAGAGCCTGCACAATAAAGCCGTCCCCTGCCCACCATTCCTTCCTCCCCATGTCCTCTCAGCATACAAAACTGCTCATCTGTCATTCAGGCTCAACTCTTGTTGAAGAACATCCTATGCCCTTTTTTTTGGAATGCCCTCTTCCAAAGATGAGAAACAAGGATTTCAGGCCTTGAGCCTGAAGACTTTGTCAATAACTGCCATTCACTGAGTGAGCACCATTTTCTTCCAACAGCGAGATGAACTGAGCCAACTCTCATTTTCCTGGTGACAGACTTGAAGCTCATCTTGGCAGGACCAGGATGGAGTCAGTCACACCTGTCACAAGACCCTGTATCGAGCCTAATGCATTCGCCAGGCAGTGAGGTTAAGACTTCACCTTTCTCTGCTGTCCCTTTTCAGAGCTTTTTGTTCATTCAATGTATATGCCTACTATGTGCCAGGCCAGTTCTTGTTGCCTCTATTTTTGTTCTGAGGCCTTACTCTAGCCCAGGCTAACCTTGAACTCACCCTGTAAACCCTACCTCAGCCTCTTGAGGGGCTGCCTTTTAATAGACAGGCATTCTGCCCTGTGGTGCTGACAGTCCGTCTAGCTGTGTGGTGGCAATATGACTATCAATATGTGTCAAGAAAGAAACAGGAAGGAGGGTGCTGTTGATACACCTCAGAGATCCTCCTATTCACTATTCCCACCAGTCATGAAGAAGTCCTTCTCACCACACCGGTACTGCCAGGACATTCTGCTTCATCACTGGCCCAGAAAAACAGAGCCAAGTGACCATGGGCTGACCCTCTGACACTATGAACAAGAACAGATCCATCTTCCCTTAATTAAAAAAATAAAGTATGAGAGGCTTACATAGATAAGGGGTTGTCTGGAAGACTGAGCCAACAGACAAGGAAACAATGTTCCCGCATGTCCAACACAATGCTCACTCTGAATATGAATGCAGCCCAACACAGAACCATGAGCTACTTAACACATTAAGAATTTTTTTTTGTGATTTTTTTGGGGGGAGAGACAATGCTCTGTAGTCCTGGTTAGCCTCACCATGTAGCAGAGGATGGCCTTGAACTTCTCATCTTCCTGCCTCCACCTCTCAAGTGCTGGGATTATAGATGTGAAACACAACTGGTTTTCTATGGTGTTAGGGATCAAGCAAGTACACTACCAACTGAACTGCATCTCAGCAGCCCCCCTCGCCTTTGTAATTCCATCTCATGGCTCTCCACTGTAAACTCTGCAACAAACAGCATAGTGCTGCAAGGTCAAAAGGGTGGGCATGCTAAATGGAAGCAACAGCAAGTGCAGAGAAAAGAGCCAATGAAGAGCTAATATGTGGTAGCACACATATGTAATTTTGGGATGCTGAGGCAGGAGTATTTCCTCAAGTCAAAGTTCAACTTGGGCTACTTAGTGAGACCTTGTCTCAAAATTAATAATAATAATAATAAAAGGCCACTGGGCATGGTGGCACAACCCTTAAATACCAGCACTTGGAAGGCAGAGAGGTAGAAGGATCAACGTGAGTTCAAGGCCACCCTAAGACTACATAGTGAATTCCAGGCCAGCCTGAGCTAGAGCCAGACCCTACTTCAAAAAAAAAACCAAACGAACAAAAATCACACAAAAAGAACCAATGGGTCAGGGTGGTAGCATGTGTTTTCTGTGATCTCAGCTGCTCAGGAACCTGAGACCAGTCTGGGCAACACACTGAAACCCCAGCTATAGGAACATAAGTCAAAACACTACAGGGGGCTCAGTGGTAAAGGTAATTGCTTACAAAGCTTGTCGGTAAGGGTTCAACGTCCCAGCAACCCAATAAGCCAGATGGGCATTCATTTGCAATGGCAAGAGACCCTGGTACTCTACACACATGTACATGAGATCAAGTAAATGAAAACAACAACACTGGGGGCTGGGGAGATGGCTCAGCAGTTAAAAGGTACTTGCTTGCAAAGCGTGATGGTCAAGGTTCAATTTCCCAGTACCCATACAAAACCAGATGCACAAAGTGGCAGATGTGTTTAAGCAGCAGCAGAAGCCCTGGCATGCTGGGTGTGGTAGGATATGTCTTTAATCCCAGCAATTGGGATGCAGAAGTAGGATTGCTAGAGTTTGAGGCCAGCCTGGGACGACAGAGTGAGTTTCAGGTCAGCCTGGGCTGGAGTAAGACCCTGCCTCGAAAACAAACAAAAAGCGGCAGCAGCCCTGGGATATCCATATTCTTTCTCTCTCTCAAATAAATACATTAAAATTTTTTAAATATTTATTTGTAAGCAGAGAGGGGGCAGATAGGGAGAGACAGAATGGGTACATCTGACTTTACATGGTTACTGAAGAATCAAATCTGAGTAATCAGGCTTTGCAAGCAAGCCAAGCCATCTTTCCAGCCTAATTAAAAAAAAAAAAAAAATTAGCCAGGCCTGGTGGTGAACACCTTTAATCCCCACACTTGGGAGGCAGAGGTAGGAGGATCGCCATGAGCTCAAGACCAGCCTGAGACTACATAATGAATTCCAAATAAGCCTGGACTAGAGTGAGACCCTATCTTAAAAAACAAAATAAAGCAACACTGCAAAAAAAAACACTGAAGGATGAGATATGGTAGGTGATGAGCTCATCTGCAGGGCTGGTCCCACTACTTGGTTACATTATGTTAAACCACTAAGGATTCTAAAGGAGGTTTTGACTGAAATTTCACGTGCTAAGCCCTTCTCTCGTCCCATCTTCTCTTACTTCATCAGAGATACTAATAGAGCTGGACTAAGTACCAGCTGCGTGAATAAGCAGGCAGGACAGGAGCCCCTTTTCCTAATCTTCTGTACAGGCTGCAGCAATGCCTAGCATTCCTTTGTCTCTGCTGAGTGGACCAAATGACAAAGCCTCATGTACCAGTTTCCTTCCTTGACTGTCACCAGGTTTCTTTCTTGGTCTATATCTTGAGCAAGCTCATGACCATTTCCCAGTAGGCTCTCTCTAGCCAGCCAAAGGGACAGTGTTGACACCTGTGAGGAGAGCTGGCTTCTCACCTAACCAGCTGCAGTTGTACCTATTGCACAGGTGACAACACTGTTGGGCTGGGCAACAGAGCCAGAGACACCCATGGCTCGTTTTTCTCTTTCTGCTCCAGCCTGGATGAAAAGACCCTGTAAGACTGCCACTCAGGCCTCTGACCCTTTCTCTTCGCCTCTGCGCCCTCCCAGTGCAACCAGGCACAAACCTAACAGCAGGCATTGGCAGGAGCTGGCTGGGAGGAATCCTAGCTGGAGGTCCAGCTGGGCCCCACAGCAAGGCAAGGCTGAAGAGCTGGGTACGAGGACATACACTTCTATTCAGCATCTTTACCAGGTGTTCTGCCAGCCACCTCATGAATATGTTTAATCTGCATACAAACCAGACAGGTAGTGGCCTCAAAGCATTACAGAGGGACTGCAGAGATGCAAAGACCTGCCTGAAGTCACAGAACATTAGAGTGCAGAGCTGGTGCCACACCCTCATCTTCACAAGGGCAACAGGACTCCCCTCAATCCTAACAGTAGCACTCAAACACAAAAACTCAGGTTCAGATCTGACAACTCATTTAAGCTTCGGCCTGTGAGACAGGTTTTGCTGTGACCTCCACTGGTAAAACAGAAGCCCTAAGCAGGAGGTTCGGTAACCTTCCCAAGGCCTCAGGTACAAAGGCTGCACATTTGACCAGCCATCTTCAGGTACCCACCAGTACCAGTGGAACTCAGCTGAGGCCCTTTCTCCTAGGTGGGGGAAACACCTTCCACCTAACTCCCAGCCCTGCCAGCCACCTCTTCAGCTGCCTATGCTACAGAAGGCACACACCTCTACACCTCTGCACCTCACCTCATCCCTGGACACAAGGAGTTAACTGGGCAAGTCACAGTGACCTGGGTCAAGCAAAGTTCGGAGGAATGTGGCTTTGGACAAAGTAGGGGAGCCTGGATGCCAACCAGCAGCTGAGTGGACACTGAGACCCTAGATGCATGCTTTCCACACACTCTCCTGACCCACAGGAGCTTAGTGGCCTGGCATGTGTGTCTTTTGAACTCAGCACAGCTGAGTGAGGCTAGGCAATCCAGCAGCCCCATCAGCCACCTTTCCCAGCCCCCAGGTCCTAGGGGAGGAATGGAAGGATGCCAAAATGAATTATGTGATTTGTGTGGGAATGCCCAGGACACCAAATGGCTCCAGGTAAAAGGTGCAGTGGCTAAGGTTCAAGCCCTCAGAGGAATCACTGGAAATGGGCTGAATGGTGTACACAGGCCACGAGGCCTCTTGAAGGAGGAAATGGGCAGAAGAGGCTCTGAGGGCTCTTTCTCAGACACCACACTTACTGTGTGTGTGAGATATGTGTGGAGGTTAGAGGACAACTCTTGTTTGTTTCGAGGTAGGGTCTCTCTCTAGCCCAGGCTGACCTGGAATTCACTCTGTAGTCTCAGGCTGGCCTCAAAACTCACAGTGATCCTCCTACCCCTGCCTCCCAAGTGCTGGGATTTTAGAGACAATTTTTGAGGTGTCTGTACTCCACCTTCTTTGAGACAGGGTCTCTTGCCACTGAAAGTGCAAATGAACATCAGACTAGCAGGAGAACTGTGGATTCTCCTAGCTCCACTTCTCACTGTGGTAGGTAGCCTGGGGATCACAGATGCATGTCGGTGCTAAGGAATTTAACCTGGGCCAGAAGGCTTTGCAACCAAGGTTTTTAATGGTTGAGTCATTTTCCCAGCCACAATCAGGTGTGGATTTTTGTTTGTTTGTTTGAGACAGGGTCTCATGTGGGTACTAGGAGTTGAACCTGGGCTGTCAGGCTTTACAAGCAAATGCCTTTAACTACTGAACCATCTCTCCAGGCCCTTTTTAAAAAGTATTTTGTTTGTTTTTAAATTTTTTTATCTGCAAGGAGAAATATGAGAGAGAGAGAGAGAGAGAGAGAGAGAGAGAGAGAGAGAGAGAGAGAGAGAGAATGGGCATCCAAGGGTCTCTAGCTGCTCTAAACAAACTCCAGATATATGCACTGCTTTGTGCATCTATCTGGCTTTATGTGGTTACCAGGGAATCCAACTCGGGTCATTAGGTTTTGCAGGCAAGCACCTTAACTGCTGAGCCATCTCTCCTGTCCCTTGTTTATTTTTTTATTTATTTTGGGGGGAGGGGTTTGAACTCTTGATCCTCTTGCCTCTGCCTACTAAGTACTGGGGTTATAGGCATTTACCATCCTTCCCCTGTTTTACAGTTATTTCCTATCAGCTTTATACATTCACTGGCTGGTGTCAGGAGGTGAAATTGGCAATCTTGTTGGTCTGTTTTGAGACAAAGTCTCTATAGCCCAGGCTGGCCTGAACTCCTAGCAATCCTCCTGCCTCAGTAGGGATTATAAATTTGAGCTGCTACATTCAGATAGTAAGGTGTTTTTTTGTTTGTTTGTTTGTTTTGTTTTTTGAGGTGAGGTCTCACACTAGCCCAGTCTGACCTGGAATTCACTATGTAGTCTCAGAGTGGCCTTGAACTCACGTTGATCCTCCTACCTCTGCCTCCAGAGTGCAGGGATTAAAGGCGTGCGCTACCAGGCCCGGCTTGTAAAGTGTGTTTTTAAGCAAGGGATTCAGAAAGCTTTCTTGTCTAGACTTAGGTACTATGGTTTATCCCCCTGGTGTGACCTGTCCTTGTGGGCCAAGCCAGAACAGTCACTCAGAAGCTCAAAACTACACAAAAGGTCTTGGGGCTGGGGGACAGGTTGCTTCCAGTGGGAAGCAGTTAGCTCTGGAGTCAGAGCTGGGATAGGACAGGACATCCCTGGGGCCAGGCCACCTCTCCCACACAGGCTCCTTTCTCTCCCCCAGGCCATGCCAGAGAACCACTGCTGCTCACCTGGTGGTATCAGGAAATGCTTGTCAGGTAGGAACCTGGAGGTGCCTGTTCTACTGGCTTTCTAGTACATAGTACTGGGCCTGGTTCACTGCACATCCCAGATGGTAATGGGAGCTAGGCACCGGGACCCAGAATCCAAGCGGCCATTTCCTTACTCCCAACACTTTTACCTCATTTCTCTGTCACTTCAACAATTACTGAGTCCCATCCTGCCAGATGCCAAGCACCGAGTAGATGCCAACATAGGGAGCTACAGCAAAGAGTAAACTACTCTCTCCTCCTCACACCCCCTCAACTTGGCAGTGTCTAAACCAATTGAGCTTAGAGGGTGTCATAGGGAACTGAAAATCCTTCTTAAAGCTTTCACTTTTTTTTTGGAGGGGAGGCAGGTCTTAACCTCACAACTGCCTTGCTAAGGGCAAGTACCAACAAACCAAGTAGTTAAATGACTCACTGGCTTGCTAATGACATCTCTCCTGGGCCAGTTAAAAGAGACAATCAGAAGAGATGCCCCCAGGGACATGAATATGGATACCTGTTTAAGCCAGTGGCTCTGAGAGTTTATTTAATATTCTCTTCCATTGGGGCAAGGAGTGTGCTTCAGTGATAGATTAATAACAAAAGAAATTGTGAAATATAAATATAAAATAAAAAAATGCCTCCAGACTGGAGATGAGACTATGCATGTCCTTATTTTTGATATCCCCAACTCCTTTCATTTTGTCACTGCAATAACTACTGAGCAAACTTCCTGCCAGACATCAATCACTGAGCACAACAAACAAAAAGAGGTCTCTGCTCCCTACACCTGGAGGTATCTAAAAGGCAGTAAGCAATGGTCCCAATGCTAGGCTCAGTCCAGGTGCCCTGAGAGCACATCTCCAAAGGTAGGGAATTCTCTGGTCAGAGTAGGGAGGGTGGCAACCAGGATGGTGCAGCAGGAAGAATGTGGGGTTCAGGGATGAGGCCATGGTGCAGAAAGGGGATGTTATTAGATTGGCAGGTGATACTGAATGGATTTATGTCAGGAACTGAAAGCGGTCTGTCAATGACAACATAGAGAAGCATGGGAAAGATGTATTTATAAAGTGAAGGGGAATCCACACAAGGACCGTTGATCCCAAAGGAGAGAGAGGGCTATGAAGGAGAGCCTCTGACAGGGGAAGGAGCTGACTAAAGCTGCCAGTTTCCACTGGCACTTTAGTTTCTTTAGAGGCTCTGAGAGGCACACTGCTGGGGCTGATGTGAGGCTTAGGTAATGTTCCTCAGGGAGTGCCAGGTGGTCCTCACTGCTCCCTAGCACTTGGCATGCACTAGAGCAGGTAGTCATCTCTAGGATCCGAGAGCTGATCTCTGCAAGGGGATCTGGAGGGCACTAGGGTCCACTGGTTCTCTACAAAGATATTTTGGCTCCCTGTTTCCAATGATTACAAGTTAGGGATCTCATAAACCCTAACAGGCCAGACCCACTCTCTTCTACAGCTGGCACATACCCAGAGCAGACAGCCACACACTTGACAGTTAAGGAAGGTAGAAGGAATTTCACTGCTTTTACTTTTATCTTTGAAGAATTGGTTCTATAATTGCACATAAGAGCAAAAGAAAAAGTTTATCACTAAGTTTTATGTTTGCATATGCTTGTGATATGATATTAAGAATGATTTTAAGTTAACATAGTGGAAGAGAAACAAGTCCATGAAAACCTTTAAATTTTTCTTTTAAAAAAAAATTGGGGGGCTGAAAAAATGGCTTATCGGTTAAGGCATTTACTTGCAACGAAGGAGGACCCAAGTTCGATTCCCCAGTGCCCATATAAAGCTAGATGCACAAGAGGGTGCATTGTAGTGGCTGGAGGCCCTGGCCGCCCATTCTCTCTGCCTCTCTTTATTTCTCTCTCTCTCTTAAATATTTTTTAAAAATATTTTATTCATTTATTTGAATGAGACAAAGAGACAGAGAGAGAGAGAGAGAGAGAGAGAGAGAGAGAGAAAGGCAGGCAGATAAGAGAATGGGTGTGCCAGGGCCTCTAGCCACTGTAAACCAACTTCAGACCCATGTGCCACCTTGTGCATCTGGCTTTATGTGGGTACTGGAGAATCTAACAGATCCTTAGGCTTTGTTGGCAAGTGCTTCAACCACTGAGCCATCTCTCCAGCCCTCTTTCTTTCCTTCCTTCCTTCCTTTTGCAGTGCTAGGGATTGAACCCAGGGCCTCTCACAAGCTAATGCTAGGCAAGTGTTCTACCATGGGCAAGGGAATCCCAGTCTCAATGGTTAAGGTGCTTGCCTGCAAAGACTAATGACCCTAGTTCAATTCCCCAGTACCCACGGAAAGAGCCAGATGCAGAGTGGCACATGTGTTGTAGTTCATTTGCAGCAGCTAGAGACCCTGATGAGTCCATTCTCTCTCTCTTCCTCCTTGCAAGTAAATAAACAAATAAATGTATATTTTTTAATAAAATGAAATAGCTGGGCATGGTGATACACACCTTTAATCCCAGGCACTCAGGAGGCAGAGGTAGGAAGACCACCATGAGTTCGAGATCACCCTGAGACTACATAGTGAATTCCAGGTCAGCCTGGGCTAGAGTGAGACCCTACCTCAAAAAAACAAAATAAACAAATAAAAAGGAGTTGATACAATTCTCAGATTTGACTAGCAGTATACCTGACAAGAAGCAATTCCAATACAGTGACAAGTGGCTTGACAGGACAGGTGTGAGGTGCTCTGGGAATACACAGCAATGGCTCAAAATTTAGGCTAAAAGACAGAGTGCCTTTAAGAGCTAGATGCTTAAAGAGAGTGAAGAAGATGAAGGCCAAGGCTGAGGGAGGCTGTTCATAGGGCAGAGCCAACTGAGGGGTGAGGCTGTGACTGTTACCGGTCTTAAAGGAATGAAGCTAGGCTTATAATAACTTACTGATTGGTGTAGGTATGTGAGATATGTGCCTATTCATGTGTGCATGTGCTAAGAAACATGTGTGGATGTCAGGCGACAACTTCAGATGTTGGTCCTTGTTTGCCTTCTTATTTGGTGATGGTTGTTTTGTGTTGGTTTTTTTGGTTTTTTTTTTTTTTTGGTTTTTCGAGGTAGGGTCTTACTCTAGCCCAGGCTGACCTGGAATTCACTATGTAGTCTCAGGGTGGCCTTGAACTCACGGTGATTCTCCTACCTCTGCCTCCCAAGTGCTGGGATTAAAGGTGTGCACCACCACGCCCGGTTTGTGTTGGGTTTTTGCTTTTGTCAGAATCTCACCCAAGCCCAGGCTGACTTGGAACTCACTCTGCAGCTCTAGGCTGGCCTCAAATTTAGGGATTCTTCCTACCTCAGCCTGTGACAAACGGTGAACACCACCATGCCCAGCTCCAACTTGTTTTGAGGCAGAGTCTCTGCTCTGTAACACCAGCCTAGCTGGCCCAACAGCTTCCAGGTGATTCTCCTGTCTCTACCTCTCTTTTGTCATAAATGCACTGGGATTACAGCCATGACATCTAGCTTTTTACATGGGTTTTGGGAATCAGAACTCAGGTAACTCCCTTCAGCCATAAGACTATTCAAACAATGGACCCTAAGAAATTGGAATTTCTCCAGGAATCTAATTTCTCCAGGAAAAAAAGGCTGAAGCCTGGTGCCAGCCAGAGGAGAACCTTGTCTCTGAGAAAGAAATTTCTAACAATTTGTCAGACCACTGTGCAGGAGACGGGAGGTGGGTCCACATCTAGAGCAGAACTGCTTGGTTACGCACACCACACTACTGAAAACTAAACTCCAGTGAGGATCCTAGGAGATTGACTTGGGGTTTTCTGCTTTTACTATTACTTTGTTTCTTTAACTGGACTATTGTGGCCAAACCTGAGATACTAGGGGGCTCTCAACTCTGATAACAAGGCTGGGATGTTTCTAATGAATACAGACTCTACCTGAGGACACTGGGTCCACTGAGTGTGTGACATGGAAGGATAAAGGCTGGAGGCAGGGAGACAAGCAAAGGATATCTAAGTAGCCTCTCAGCTGTAGGCTTTTGCCTGTGGACTTCTAGATCCTTTAAGTTCAAAACCACCTTTCCATGAAGGCCTATTCGAGGCTCCAAGCCCTGTTCTAGCCCAAGCTTCTTGCTGCCTCTATCCCTGCACTTACATTTTCAAAGCCTATCCCCACCCTAAATTAGATACTTCTTGAGGGTGTCCTCAAGCCAGGAGCTGGGCACGGTACCCCACAGTTGCTGAGGAAGAATACTATGGAAGGCTCCAGGCTGCTGGGCATCCCAAGTCTAAGCTCAGGGGAAAGGACAGCAAGAGCAGAAGCACACGAGCACACAGAGGGTTCTAGTTCTTCTGTCCCTCCTCTTACACCATGGAGTGTTTCCAAGCAGCTGTCTGTTTTTAGCTGAGGAAATGAGGCTCAGAAAGACAGCAGCAGGTTGGCCAATGTCCAGGCTTCCTTTTGTACACAGGATGGGTTGTAAGTTAGGCCCTGTAACTCTAGACCTTCTCTCAAGACAGACTCAAGTTAACCACTGCCCAGCCAGGTGACAGGAGTTCCACAGACTGAATACTTACCATGGCTTTTCATGGAAGGGGGAGGACAGTAGCTGGGAAGTACAAGATTCAGAGTGTGGTAAGGGAATAGGGGGCTTATGGATTGGAGGAAGACGCCTATGAAAGGACAGAACTGGACAGGTAGGAAGGGGGCTTAAGCCCACTGATTTATCAAGACAACAGTGAGGGCCAGCAGGGCAGGGTGAGCCTCTAGTGCTAGGCTTGGGCCTACTACGAATCTCCAAGGGAGGTGAGAGCCAAACTGGACCCAAGGCAATAGGGGTTCAAGGTATCCTGCTTTAGCACCATGAAAACACAGCAAGGGTCTCTGCAGGTCAGCAACAGGACAACCGAGAGAAGCCACTACTCTGATACTTTTTTTTTTTTTTTTTTTTTGGTTTTTTGAGGTAGGGTCTCGCTCTAGCCCAGGCTGACCTTGAACTCACAGTGATCCTCCTACCTCTGCCTCCCAAGTAATGAGATTAAATTAAAGATGTGGGCCACCACATCCCAGCGACACTATCTTTTGAATGTGGTTTACAAAGGTCTTTTCTCAATCAGTTCCAAATCAATTCTCAACAGTTCCACCAGGCACAGAAAAGGAATCTAACCCTCAAATTACAGAGGGTCAAGTAAGACACAGTTCACAGGTTCACAAGATCTATGGGGTAGAAATGGGTTTTGAACCTAGAAGCTCTGACTTCTACCTTGACTGTTTCTTTTTTAGCTTTTTCAGATGGTCTCACTTATGACTGGCCTTAAACTTTTGGTGATTCTCCTGCCTCAGCATTCTGAGTACAGAGATTGAAGACATGTACCACTACACCTGGCTTCAACTTATTCTTTAACCACACCACAGAACCCCAGCTGCCCTGAAACCAGATGTGGCCCAAGCAGTGCTGTGGCCAGAGTATGAGACATGCCCAAGTCCCAGCCACTTAGTGCCTGCTCACCTTCCCACGGCCTCCGAGACAAGCCCTTGTCTCTTCAGAAGTTTCAAAGCCAGAACTGGGCTGTAGTGTTCTCACTGAGCTCCCATCAGGGACAGGGCTGGAGAGGACTAGCTCCTGATCCCCTCTTACCTGCAGCACGGAGAGGTTAGTTTGTCCAGAGAGGCTCAGTTTCTCCTGCTCTGAGGGGTAGGCATTGTAGCGGTGCAGATATAGCCAGTCCCGAAGGATCTTCACCGACTCCTTGGGCAGGTTTCCTCGGCGCTTCCTCTTGCCTGCCAGTGACAGGAGACCTTCATCCTCTCCTAGATCGCTGTCCGACATGGTGCCTAGGGGCTAGGCTGGATCCCGGGAGAGCCTATGGCAAGTGCCAAAGAGGATGAGAATACAGTATAGATTACCACCTTGCCTTGTTCCTAGTCTCTAGCACATTCACCATTATCATGGCCTGGTACAGCAGAAACAGGAGTCACAGGGCTGTTCCCCAGCCTGAGCAAGTTAGAAGGAAGAGTCCTAATTGCTATAATTTCATGGAGGGAGAGGACTATTGAAATGTGGCAAGTAGCTCACTTTTAAGTGGGGACAAAACTAGAAATAATTCTGACATTCATTGATTGAAACCTGCTATTTTCTTTTCTTTTTTTCCCAAGGTAGGATCACACTCTAGCCCAGGCTGACCTGGAATTGACTAAGTCTCAGGGTGGCCTTGAACTCATGGCAGTCCTCCTACCTCTGTCTCTCCAGTGCTGGGACTAAAGGCATGAATCACCACACTCAGTGTTTTCTATTTTAATTATTTGAGAGAGAGTATGGGCATGCCAGCATCTCTTGCCACTGCAAATGAACTTCAGACACATGCCCCATTTTGTGTATCCTGCCTTACATGGGTACTGGGGAATTCAACCTGGGCAGCAAGTACCTTTAACTGCTGAATCATCTGCCCAGCCCCCATTCTTTCTCGAAAAAAAAACAATGACCCAGGTTTGATTCTCCAATTCCCATGTAAAGCCATATGCACAAAAAAAAAAAAAAAATTCACTTATTTATGTGTGCATGTGGACATGCACACAGTCTCTTACCACTGCAAACAAATGGCCAACTTCATGTGGGTAGGTCAGGAATTGAATCCAGGGCTGGTAGTCTTTGTAAGCAAGTGCCTTTAACCACTGAGCCATCTCCCCAGACCTGTATTCTTTTATTGAGACAGGGTCTCACTATATAGCCCAGGCATGCTTTGAACTTGAAATTCTGCCCTTGCTCCTGTCTTGAAATCTACAGTTTTCCAGGCTCTCTCCTGAACACATCTATTACTTCATTTAATTGTGGAAACAGTTTAAGCAAGCTATCAAAGGTTAGTGAACACTGAGAAGACTCAAAACTCAAAAGTGCTGAGAAGAGACAGGGAGGGCTAAGGAGATGGCTCAGTATTCAAATCCCTGTGCCCATGTAAAGCCAGATGCACAAAGTAGCACGTGCATCTGGAGCATTTGCAATGGCAAGAGACCCTACTGTGCCTATTCTCATTCTCTACTGCAAATAAATTTTAAAAATTTAAAGTTAAAAAGAAAAGCTGAGCCGGGCATGGTGGCGCACGCCTTTAATCCCAGCACTAGGGAGGCAGAGGTAGGAGGATCGCCATGAGTTCAAGGCCACCCTGAGACTACATAGTGAATTCCAGGTCAGCCTGGACTAGAGCGAGACCCTACCTCGAAAAACCAAAAAAAAAAAGAAAAGAAAAAGAAAAAAGAAAAGCTGGGCTGGAGAGATGGCTCAGCAGTTAAGGCACTTGCCTTCAATGCCTAAGGCCCCAGTGCAGTTCCCCAGGACCCACATAAGCCAGACCCACAAGGTGGTGGCCCTGGTTCTCGTTCTCTCTCTCTCTCTCTCTCTCTCTCTCTCTCTCTCTCTCTCTCTCTCTCTCTGTATCTCTCCACTTGAAAATAAATAAATAAAATATATATATTTTTAAAAAGCTGCCAAGGAGTTACATGACCTGGGGCATTTCACTTCTAGCCTTCTACCTGAGAAAAATGCAAACCTGGGTCCACACAAAACCTCAAGCACAAATGTTCACAGCAGCATTATTCAGAACTGCCAAAAGGTGGAAAACACAACCAAGAGCCCATTAACAAATGGCTAAACAAATGTGAATACTATTTGGCCATAAAAAGGAGTAGAGTCCTGATGCCCCATGCAATATGGATAGACCTTGAGAAGATTATGCTGAGGCTAGTCACCCTGAGACTACACAGTGAATTCCAGGTCAGCCTGGGCTAAAGTGGAATGTCCAGAACAGGGCTCTCTATAGAGGGCATTATAACCAGTTAATTAGGGCTGAGGATAAAAGCATGATAGCTGTTGAGAAATTTCATCTAAAAGTGTTAAGAATGTCTTAACATTGATTGTATCTATAGTTACAGGGGTTTTTTTATTTGTTTGTTTGTTCGGTTTTGGTTTTTCCAGGTAGGGTCTCGCTCTAGCCCAGGTCCTGGAAGTCTCAGGCTGGCCTCGAACTCACAGGGATCCTCCTACCTCTGCCTCCCAAGTGCTGGGGTTAAAGGCGTGCACCACCACGCCCTGACCACAGTTTTGTTATTTTATTTTTTTAAACAATGTTTTTTAATTATCTATTCATTTTCAAGCAGAGAGAGAGAGAGAGAGAGAGAGAGAGAGAGAGAGAGAGAGAGAGAGAGAGAGAAAGAGATTGAGATTGAGGGCGCACACCAGGGCCACCACCTTGTGGGTCTGGTTTATGTGGGTACTGGGGAATTGAACCCAGGGCCTTAGGCACTGGAGGCAAGTGCCTTACCTGCTGAGCCATCTCTCCAGCCCCCACCACACAGTTTTAATATGCTAATGACATCTGTATTTCCTCCCTCCCCTTAATAGGTATGTTTGAAATGGGTAAATTGTGTGAACTTTATTGAGACAAGACTTTGCTTCATAACCCAGGCTGGGGCCTCAAACTGGCCATCCTGCCTCAACCTCCTGAAGGCCAGAACTACAGGTGTGAGGTTCCTTGCCTGGCTCTTATTTAAAAAGAGAATTCCAGCCGGGTGTGGTGGAGTCCCAGCACTCAGGAGACAGAGATAGGAGGATTACTGTGAGTTCGAGGCCACCCTGAGATTACATAGTGAATTCCAGGCCAGCCTGGGCTAGAGCAAGACCCTACTTCGAAAATAAAATAGTAATAAATAAATTGAATTCCTGGGCTGGAGAGATGGCTCAGCCATTAAGGCACTTGCCTACAAAGCCTAAGGACCAGGGTTCAATTCCACAGCACCCACATAAAGCCATCTAGATGCACAGGGCCCTTTGCAGCAGCTGGCACATAAGTTCGCCCCCCCTTCTAGCTCTACTTGCAAATAAAAATGTTTTGAAACAAAGAGAATTTCTTTCTTTGTGATATGTTATAAATCAGGGTTGGGAATCTGTAGCTTGTCTTCCAGGTCTTGGGCCCACAAGGAGTGTGGAAACCATCACCACAGTCCCACAGCCAGTGCAGCTACTGTGTACCAGCAGGAGAGTAACAAGTCATCCCTATTGGCTGTTTCTTGCACTTTCTCCTTGTCAGGCCCCTGACCAGGTCCCAGACTTAAATCTCTCAAAATCCAGATGAATAAGAAAGCTGGGGCTCTGGTCCCTCCACTTGGCTGCCTAACCAAGGAAGGTTTCTGTCTAGATAACCCAACTCAGCTGCTCCTCCGCCAAAGTTCTGGCTCACACAAGCGAAAGAAATTTACATTTTAAAAGAAAAAGTTCTAGGCCAAGGCCGGGCCAGAATCTCAAGGCTCCTCCCATCTCCAGCCTTTTAACAGCTCCGTGGCAGACCCAGCCAACAGACTCTGGCATCTCCCAGGTTTTGTTTCCTGGACTTGGGCCTGAGCCCAGATCTCTGGGCCGGCTAGGCCAGGCTTTCGAGGGAAGGGTCTACCCGCAGCCAGGCCACCTAGAGGTGAACTGGGCATTGCTTAGAGGTGCCACTCCTCAGAAAGCACCACCGCAGGGCTGCTTTCTGAGGTCAGATATTTCTAGCCGCCAGGACATCTGGGATCCAGCCTCAGGGGTGCAGCCCTGGCAGGCTGTGAAAAGTTTACTCAAGGTTATCTGTACAAATTCCACCCTGGCTGCCAGCCAGAAACCCCATCCTGGGCCCGGGGGATGACCCCTCAGCCTACAGGAGACTTTCCACCTCCACCTCTGGGTCTGACTGACATCCCAGGCTTTCTTTCTCCTACAGGCTTCTTGTGTAACACACCCTTCGATACCCCCCACGCAAGTTTTACAGCGCCCAGATAATCACAGCCCACTGGCACTCCCCGGAAATCCCCCGCGACACAGACTCCACCACACACAGCTTGCACTCCGTGCCTAGATCCGACTGCGATCCACAAGACTACTCCAAATCCTGCACCCGCCCACTCGCAAACTCCAAGCGACCTGCCCACCCACGATCTCTGGAACAGGAAAGCTCGCTCGTCATCACACTGGCCATCAGTTTTCACTCTTAACTGGCCGGTGGAGGAGGCGCTCCTCGGTCGCGGCACCCAGCCCACAAGATCCCACCGCGCCACCTGCAGCCACTCCCACAGGAACTTTCTGACAACTCCCCCGGGTCCCCCGGCCGGGGCCGCGCACTGCAGTGGACTTCCCAGCAGGGCACACAAAGCGCGCAGCCTCCCCCGCGGCCCGAGCACATGGCTTCCCGGGGCCGCGAGGAGCTGGCCGGCGCCCGGGGGGGGGACCCACAACCCAGGTCCCCAACCAGGGTCACAAAGAGCGCAACAGCTCCCCCACCCCCCGCCGCCTCCAGGGGGGAGGGACGGCCAGGGCTCCGAAAGAAAGAAAACTCACGTGTCCGTCCCAGGGCAGGAAAAAGTTTGGTTCCCACCCCTTTCCCCGGCGCTCCGAGCGAGCGGGGTCTCGGGGCGCGGGCCGGCGGAGCGTGCGCGCACGGCTTTGTGCTCCGAACTCGGCCCGGAGGGGGAGGGGAGGAGGGGAGGGGGCTGGGCTCCCACCTCCGCACCGCCCCCCCAGCCCCGAGCCCAGACTCCATGTTGGCTGTCCCCTACCCCGGGAACGCTAGCCTCCCCCTCGGCTCGGCCCGTCCCGGGGGTCCCGGCGCGCACAAACTTTCCCCGCGTCCGTCGCCGGCCCCACGCGCCCCGCAGCCGCGGCTCGCCCGGGAGTGACAGATGCCTCGGAGACAGACTTTCCTTTGTTCCAAAGGAAAGGGGAACTCGCGCGGGCTCCCCGGCCCTCCCTCCCCGCCCGCCGGGGCCCGCCCGGCCCCCGGCCCGCACCCCCAGCTGTCACTCGGACGCCCCCTCTCCGCCTCGGCCGCGGGGGGGCCGCCGGCGGTTAGCAACGTGCACTTTTGAAACCCAACAAACCCGCCCCCCGCGCGCTCACCTCGCTCCCCGCGGGGGCGCCGCGGTCCTCTCCGGGGGGGAGGTCCTCGGGGAGCCGGCACCCTCCCCCCAGCGACCCCTCGCCCCACGGCCCCCAGCCAGCGCGGCGCAAGTCGGGGCTCACACACGCCGGGACGACGCCCCCTCCCCCGCCCGGCCGCCGAAAGAAACTTTCCAAGTTGTCCGCGCGAGCGGGCGGGCGGGCCCTCACCCCCATCTGCGCCCCTCCAGCGCCCCGCACTGACCTTTCCCGGCCGCTTTCCGGCCCACGCGGCCGCGGGACGGGGCTGCGGGGCGGGGGGCGCCGGGGAGGGGGGGCCCCCGCGCCGCGTACCTGGCCGGCCTGACACCGCCTGACAGCTCGCGGCTGGAAAGCACCTCGCGGCCTGACGTCAGATCCCCTGGCTCCCCTCCCCCACCGCCCGAGGCAGAAACAAACTTTGTGAGGAGCTCGGCCAGCGGGGCGGGCCCCGGGCGGCCGGGGTCTCGGCTCCGCCCACCGCGCCGGAGGGGCGGGCCTCGGGCACTCGGGGGGGGGCTCGGCTCCGCCCACCGCGTGGAGGGGGCGGGCCCTGGGCTGCCGGGGGGCTCGGCTCCGCCTACCGCGCCGGAGGGGGGGCCCCGCCCACCCCCCCTCAGGAATGCCACATGGCCGTGGGGGCGGGAGGAGCGGTGGGACGCGGACTCGGGGAGTCGGCTGGGGGCAGGAAATGGCCCGCTCCTCGTTTCCGGAGCGCCTACTGTGTGCGCACCGGGAAACTGAGGCTCCGAGGGAAGGCCACGCCCGCTCTGTCAGCCGGTAGCCGGGGCCTAGCGCGCGAAGAGCGGCGGGCGCCCGGGAGCATTCCGAGCCGTCCTCCGTTAGCGCCCGCCCGCCCGCCCGCTGGGCGCTGTGGGGCCCGCGGTCGTCACGGCCGGCCCCGGGCCTCCCAGGGTCTCGGCGGTCAGGGGAGGCTTCCAGGCCCCGGCTCTTTGGTCTTTCGAGGTAGGGTCTGGCCCTAGTTCACTGTGTAGTCTCAGGCTGGCCTCGAGCTCGCGGCGACCCTCCCTCCCCCGCAGGCCTTCCTTGGCCTCCAGCACCCTCCGCACCGGCCAGCGAAATGCCTGTTGACCCCCAGCTGGACACAACCTTCCTGGAGCCTGGAAGCCTTGGGGGTTGTCCCTGGGGTCATGTCACCCGCCGGCACACCTGGGGCCATTGTAACATCCAGCAACCTTGATTAACAGCATTTGGTTGTTTTTCCTCTACATGCTTATTTTTTATTGTTCCTAAAGGCATCTTGCTGTGTTCACTCAGGCTCTTTTTAAACTTGAGAATTCAAGTGTATCTTCCTACCTCCGCTCCCTCTCATCGCTACATCTGCCTCAGCTTTGGGGTCGGTTGGTTTGTGCTCCCCACACCCCCAGGTCGAGTCTCACTCTAGCCCAGGTGTGACTCCCGGCTCACTTGGATCTGTTCTTGCCTGCTGAATACTATAAAAATAAACTAACCTCCTAAGGGCTCTTTGATAAATTATTAGGGAAGGAATATAGTTCATATTTGTATCTAAGCACGTGGGCATTTCCACTCAGCAGCCTAATAGTTAATTTCTAGAACTTCATGGAGTCAGACTTCCCTCCGAATGCTTAAATTTTAAAACCAAGATGGCCATGCTGCTCTCCATCAGAAATGTCACTGACACTGCCCGGTGCTCTCCTCTGCTCTACCGATGGAGAGACAGAGGTCTAGGGTGATGGCCACAAGAACCTCTTGGCTGAGTGGTGCTCCATCCACAGTCCTCTTGAGAGAATAAAGAAGACAGGTAGTCTTGGGGGAGAAAGGTAATGCCAAGGGGACCCTGGCCACTAGGCTTAGAGACGGGACCTTATTAGGACTGACAGGATCTGGAGGGAGGCAGGAGGTGTGACCTGATCCCTAGCTTTGGGACTCAGCAGGGTAGGAGAGTGGGTGCTTCCTTTTGGGGGGAAGCCACTGTGGGGGTCCAGCCCACAGACTTCCCCACTGCTTCCAAGTCTGCTCAGTTGTGAAATGGAATAACTTGTACATGAGCCATGCCAGAGCTGGATGACAGCGGATCTGGAGCCCTCCCATAGAGCACAGGGTTTGAGCTCCTAATATCAGAATTTAAATGTATGCGTCCAGCGTGGTGTGGTGACTGGCCTTTATTCCCAGCACTCTGGAAGCTGAGTCCAGCCTGGGCTACAGAGTGAGTTCTAGGTTAGCTTGTGTGAGGGACTAGGAGAAAGACCCTCCCCATAGGTAGACAGGGTGTGGCCTCTGACTGACCTCATGTCACAAAACTCCTCCCTGGCCAGTGTCTTGCCCCACCCTCCAGCAAAAACTAAAAATCCAGCAAGTTCAAGGTTGGGATGTCCCCTTTTGTCCATTCTTGACTGCTGGGGCTGGAGGTGCTCTGACCCCCTTCCCCTTTCTCTGATCTTGCCACTGGCGGGATCTGAGAGATTGGGAAGGAGGTAAGATTTTTCTCTTGAATATGTGTGTTATTTTTTTCACTTTTTGGTGATTTTGTGCACTTTTGATGATTTCCCTGTGAACCTCTCAGACCACGTGGTGGTTGGGCTGCTTCCCCTATCCCATTCCTGAATCCTCCAAACTGACTCCAATCTGGAATAAACGTGTGTGATAAGAAAATGCTCTCTAAGTTGTCCAATTCTTTGGCACCCTGAGATATGAACTCTGGGGAGGTACAGTGGGTAAAGCCTCGGTGTTCACCCCACGGGTACCAGTCCCTGGTACACTTGGACTAGAGGAGTAAGAGCCTACCTCAAAAGCCAAAAAAGATTGCCACATGCCTTTAATCTCAGCACTTGAGAGGCAGAGGTTAGGAGGGTCACTGAATTCTAAGTTAGCCTGGGCTAGAGTGAGACCCTCCCTTGAGAAAAGCAAAATAAAAAGGCGTGTATGCCTTACACCAGATATTCCACTTCTAGGTCTATAATTTTTATAAGTAGAGAGAGATGGAAGAGAAACAGAATGGGCATGCCAGGACTGGAGGTCACTACAAACGAATTCTAGATATATGTACCACTTTGTACATCTTGCTGTACATGGGTACTGGGGAATTGAACTCAGGTCCTTAGGCTTTGCAGGAAAGTGCCTTAACCTCTGAGCCATCTCTCTAGCCCTAGGTCTATATTTTGATTAGAAGATTCTTGTTTACAGCCTGCTTATTCTGGAAAATTGCAAACTAAAAGCCCTTCTCTGGCTGGTTATAGCAATAGCAGGAATGTTGTAGTGGGTAAATTCATGTGCACCAAGTCTGGCTGGCTTCTGTGGATTTATTCATAGCTTACAATGTTCTAGTTAGAAGGGGCTCTGAACATACTTGACAGGAACTTTTGTGGGGCTGGAGAGATGGCTCAGTGGTTAAAGGCACTTGCTTGAAAAACCTGATGCCCTGATTTTGAGTACCCACGTAAGGCCAGATGCACAAAGTGGTGCATGCATCTGGAGTGCAGAGTGGCTAGAGGCCCTGGCATGCCTATACTCTCTCTGTCTGCCTCTCTCATTTATTTGGAAGCAGAGAAATACAGAGAGAGAGAGAGAGAGAGAGAGAGACAGAGACAGAGGAAATCCAGACAGGCGCCACCTTGTGCATCTGGCCTATGTGGGTCCTGGGGAATTGAACCCGGGTTCTTAGGCACTGGAGATACGTGCCTTAACCGCTGAGCCATCTCTCCAGCCCCTCTGTCTGCCTCTCTTTCTCTCAAATAAAAAGAACTTGTGTGTATGTGTGGGCACACATGCCATGTATGTGGAGGGGAGAGGACAGCCTTGAGATGTCCTCACCTTCCACCTTGCTTGAAACGGGCTCCCTTGTTCATAGCAGACTAGCTGGCCCCAAGATTTGAGGTTCTCCCATGTTTCCTATTGCCGTAGGCTTGTTGTATTCCAGGGGCCTACAATAACAGGTCTGGCTTTATGTGGGTTCTGGGGATCTAAACCAATCATTAGGCTTGTGGAGCAAGCACTTTTAACCATTGAGCCATCTCTCCAGCCCGGTTGATGAGAACTCTTACCAATTTAGGCTTTTGTTTTATGACAATGTCTTACTGTGTTGCCCAGGCTGGCCTCAACTCAAATGACATTTTCTGCTTCATCCTCCCAAGCAAATAAGGACTACACACACATGAATCTCCATGACTGGAGCTGTTATTTTATTGTCATTTTTCTCTCCTTAAAAAAAAAGGGGGCTGAAGAGATGGCTTAGCAGTTAAGGCGTTTGCCTGCAATGCAGAAGGACCAGAGTTCGATTCCCCAGTGCCCATATAAAGCCAGATGCACAAGAGGACGGATGTGTCTGGAGTTCATTTTCAGTGGTTGGAGGCCCTGGTGCGCCCATTCTCGCTCGCTCTCATCTCTCTCAAATAAATAAATTAAATATTTAAATATTTTTTGAAAAATAATGCTGGGTGTGGTGGCGCACACCTTTAATCCTAGCAGTTTAAGGCCACCTTGAGACACTTAGTGAATTCCAGGTCAGCCTGGGCTTGAGCAAGACCTAAGCTCCAAAAACAAAAACAATTGTGTGCGTGTTCATGTATGAATATGAGCGTGCACCATGCACATATGTGGTGGTCAGTGGACATCTTTCTCAGGTGGGTTCCCTGCCCCTCTACCTCCTTTGAGACAATTTTCCCCACCTCCCATTTTACCGTCCATGTGCTGGGATTACAGAGGCCCACCATGGCTTTTGGGTTTTATACACGGTCTGGGAATCAAACTCAGATACGATTGATTTGAGTGGCATGTATTTTGGCCACTAAGCCATTTCCTCAGTCCTATTGTTTTCTTTCTTATTTAAAAAAATATTTTATTTATTCATTTTTCAAGCAGAGAGAGAGAGCACACCAGGGCCACCACCTTGTGGGTCTGGCTTATGTGGATACTGGGGAATTGAACTGGGGGCCTTAGGCAATGGAGGCAAGTGTCTTAACCACTGAGCCATCTCTCCAGCCCAGTACTATTGTTTTCTTTTTGGAGATGGATGTCTTGGTATGTTTGGAATTCTTGGGATCAAGTCATTTTCCTACCTCAGCCTTCTGAGTGCTGGAACTGCACCTGGTTCTCTCATAAATACACATATTACTGTGGCAAGAAATGCTCTCTTTTTTTCTTTTTGGTTTTTGGTTTTTCAAGGTAGGGTCTTGCTCTAGCCCAAACTGACCTGAAATTAGTCTCAGAAGGGCCTGGTCAGAGAGAAGTAGTAACCTGGGTTTTTGTTTGTTTGTTTTCTCCCCATCTTCCCTCCTTTCTCCTGCCTTCTTGGGGGAAAGATTCATTTTTATTTTATTTGGGGTGGGGGTGTATATCCATTGACACTGCAAATGAATGATCATTCAGATTTCTGTGTGTGGCTGGGGAATTGAAACCAGGCCAGCAGCCTTTGCAAGCAAGCACCTTTAACCACTGAACCATCTCCCCAGCCTTGGGGTTGGTTTTTTGAGACAGTATCTATAGTATCTAATATAGTTTGGGATGGCTTCAAAGCTGAGGATGACCTTGAACTCCTGATCTTCCCATCTCTACCTCTTAAGTGCTGTCATTACAAACTTGTACCACCAAGACCTGCTCTCTCTTTCTCTCTCTCTCTCTCTCTCTCTCTTTCTCTCTCTCTCTCCCTCGTTTCTCTCTCTGTGTGCTTGAAAATAAATAGAATATTTTTAAAAAGATGTCCTTGGGTGGGGCTGGAGAGATGGCTCAGTGGTTAAAGGTGCTTGCTTAAAAAGCCTGATGGTCTGGGTTCAATTTCCCAGTACCTATGTAAAGCCAAATGCAAAAAGCAAGCTGGGCGTGGTGGCGCACACCTTTAATTCCAGCACCCTGAGACTACATAGTGAATTCCAGGTCAGCCTGGACTAGAGTGAGACCCTACCTCAAAAAACAAAAAGCAAAAGCAAAAAGTAGCACATGCATCTGGAATTTGTTTGCAGTGGCAAGAGGCCCTGGCAGGGCCCATTCTCTCTCTCTCTCTCTCTTCCCGTCTACTTGAAAATAAATAAAAGTATTTTTTAAAGGATATCCTTTCACTATCATGCTGAGAAGAAGTGACAGTGGAGTGTTCAGCATTGGGACGTCTCTATCACACCTACTGAGGCTCAGGGTCCATTGGGAAGAGGTGGGGGGAAGATTTTAAGAGTCAAAGGAAGGGTAGGACTGCTTACAACGCAAACTTCAGACACAAAATGGCCTTGGCATTCATGACTTCACAGTGCCCAACACTACCTACATAAGACCTCCATAATAGAAGGAAAAGATGATATTAAAACAAAATAGAGACTAATTGAGAGGGGGAGGGCATATGATGGAGGGTGGATTGAGGGGGGGAGTGGGAGTGGGACGGGAATTACGGTTTATTGTCAATAATTATGGAAGCTGTCAATAAAAAGTTAAAAAAAAAGATCCTTTAAGTCTTCCCCTCCCCCCTCCCAGAAAGGTATAAGATAAACATAGTTAAAGAACTAGACCTAGGAGCTAATCCATAGAAATTCATCCAAATAAAAATAAAAATGAATGACTCAGTTCTGTGGTGTTGTTTTTCTAAAGGGTCTATTTTGGCTTATAGATTTGAGGGAAAACTCCATGATGGCAGAAAAAATGATGGCATGAGCAGAGGCTGAACAGCTTCTGGACAACAGCAGCAGGAGAGCGTGCTAAACACTGGCAAAGGGAAGCTGGCTGTCACACCCATAAGCCCGCTCCCAACAACAAGGTTCTAATTCCCAAATTGCCATCAGCTGGGGATCAAGCATTCAGAACACATAAGTTTATGGGGGACACCTGAATCAAACCACTACATTTTGCCCATGACGCCCCATAGACCGATAACCATGCATGATGTAAAATGCAGTGCACCCAACCCAACTCCAAAAGGTCACATAGTTGTTATCAATTTCAATGATGTTCAATCATTCCCATAATTCAAGGTCTTAACTGAGCTGTAATACTAAAAACCCATAATAGCTCAGAATAAATATTCACACTGCAAAAGATGGCATTGGGCATAGCAAAGACAAAAACCAATGCAAGGTTTAAACAAACAGGGTAAATATCAAACTGACTACAAATCCGATAACTAGTGAAGGCTCTTGAAGGTTCCAATTCCATCCCTCCAGCTCAGCTACTCACAGTCCAGGAAAACCACGTGGTGCCAGCAGCTCTCCCTGGCAGCCATCCCATAGTCCTGGCATTTCACCGGGTCTCCACTGCAACCCCACAGTTCATCCTCATGGCTCCACTGGGCTTCCACACAGGCAATGCAACATGCTTCACACTGTCCATGGCCATTTCCAAAACCAAAACCATGTTGAAAATCCAGTGACCCTCTTCTTGCATTTGTCACTCCATAGTACCAGGTGGGCTACCAATTTGTTAATCCAGGGGAGAATAAAGCCAACTTTGAAGAACCTCAGCATTCAGGCCCCTTACTTCAAAAGAGTCCGCATTCTTCCTGCTGTCCCAATGAAGATCAGCTGGCCCAATCTCCATGGTTGTCATCTCTCAAACAATTGCAGCTGAGCCAGCTGCAGTTTTGGCCCAGGGATTTTATTTGTTTTGTTATTGTTTGTTTGTTTGTTTGTTTTAGTTAGTTTAGTTTTTTTTTTTTTTTTGAGGTAGGGTCTCACTCTAGCTGACCTGGAATTCACTCTATAGTCTCAGGCTGCCCTTGAGCTCACAGCAATCCTCCCATCTCTGCCTCCCAAGTGCCAGGCTGTTGATTGCTTTTGAAAGGACATCTCAATATGTTAACTTGGCTGGTCTTGAACTCATGAACTCAAATGCATTTGTATGTTCTCCTGACTTTCTGTTATGGTTGTGTGAAATATTGAAATTTTCTTTCTTTCTTTCTCTTTCTTTCTTCCTTCCTTCCTTCTTTCTTTCTTTTCTTTCTTTCTTTGGTTTTTCAAGGTAGGATCTCGCTCTAGTCCAGGCTGACCTGGAATTCACTATGTAGTCTCAGGGTGGCCTTGAACTCACGGCAATCCTCCTACCTCTGCCTCTCAAGTGTTGGGATTAAAGACGTGCGTCACCACGCTCAGTGTGGCATTTTCTTGATATTTAGATTACATGTGGAAGTAAAATATTTGAAGTTAGGACTTGCCAGAAGAAACTCAGACACCCATGATGCTGAGTGAATCTTCAAACATAGACCCAGGGAGGACTTCAGCCAATTCATGTGGAAGCAGTTCCTCAGGCCCTTGCTCCAGGGTGTGTCTGGACCCTAGTGGGCCCTGAGGGTGCTGTACCTGAGGTCATTCTTTTCCCTTCCCAGTCCAGCTTCTCACGTGGATATGAGAATAACAGCACTGTTTTCTCCCAAGGCTGTGGCGAGAACTACCCAAGACTCTATCCCCAGCACTGGTGGTCGAGGAGGGAGAAAGAAGAGAAAAAGAATGCTCAGGCCATGCTCTGCTGAATGCTTGGCAAATAGTAAGGGAAAGTTACAGAAAAAAAAATCTCCACCAGTCACTTTTTATGACTTCCTGCAATTACCTCATTCACGTTTCACAGATGTGTGCATGTGTGTTTCATATGGGAAACACTGTCTTCTGCATTATAGCACATTGGCAGGAGAGAGTAGATTTTGCATAAAGTTACAGGAGCATTACAGAGAAAGATATCCACCAGTTTTAAAACCTTTTTTTATTGATAACTTCTGTCAGTATAAAAATGTACCATGATCATAGTCTCCTCCCAGCAGCCTCCTAGCTTCCTCCTCCACTGACTCTCTCCCTTCATCTAGTCTCTGCTGTTTGGATGTCATCTTTTTTTTTTTCCCTCCTATTATGCAGGTCTTGTGCAGATAGCACCTGCCACTGTGACGTCATGAACATCAAGGCCACCTCTATCTGGAAGACAGTATGGTGAGCACTTCTCCCCTTTCTTTGACTCGTTCTTCCCACCATCTCTTCCTCAAGAGTCACCAAGTCTTGAAGGATGTGATAGAGATGTCTCATTCAGTGCTGAACTCTCCACGGTCACGTCTCAGCAAGTTGGGGAGTTTTGAGTCACTGTAGTGGTCACAACCATCTGAAAAAAAGAAGTTTCTCTAACCAAAAGTATGAATGGCATTCATATCTGGGAATAAACCTAAGTATTTAGAGGAGAGTTTGATAATATATCTATTTTGCCAGACACTAGCAGCAGTTCCCCTTTACGGTGATGACTTCCCAAGGGATAGGGTATTTGTTTGGTTGGTTGTTTTGCTTTGGTTTTCGAGGTAGGGTCTCACCCTAGCCCAGGCTGAGCTGGAATTCACTCTGTAGTCTCAGGGTGGCCTTGAACTCATGGTGATCCTCCTACCTCTGCCTCCCGAGTGCTGGGATTAAAGGTGTGTGCCACCACGCCTGGCTATACCCATATATTAACATTACTCTCACTTTTGGCTAGAGAAACTTCTCTTTTCAGGTGGCGGTTTCCACTGGCGGAGACTCAAAACTCACCAGAGTGCTGAGAAGAAATGACAGCTGTGTTCAGCACTGAGACATCTCTATCACACCCTCCAAAGCTCAGGGACCACTGAGGAAAAGGTGGTGTAACAACAGAAGAGCCAAAGGAACAGGACTGCTTATAACCGTCTCCTGGACACAAAGTGGCTGTGGAATATGTGGCCTCACAGTGGCCAATGCTACCCCACACAAGACCCGCAGAACAGGAAGGGAAATGATGACATCGAAACAAGAGAGAGAGACTAGAGGGAAAGAAGGGATTCACTGCGGGGGATTTGGGAGGCTTGTGAGAGGAGATTCCTTGTTGGGGGTTGTTAATAAAAAGTTAAAAACACTCACTAAAGCTGGGTGCTGTGTCAAATGCTTTTAGTCCCAGCACATGCGAGACCGAGGCAGGAGGATTCCCGTGAGTTCCAGGTCAGCCTGGGCTAGGGTGAAACCCTGCCTCAAAAAGACCAAAAAAAAAAAAAAAAAGAGCTGGAGAGATGACTTGGCAGTTAAGGTGCTTGTCTGCAATGCACCACCACACCTGCCAACATGCTGGTCGTTTGATCTGCCACCAAAAGTGCCATTAAGCTCTGCTTACCACATTCGAGTTTCTCTAGTTCTCAGCTCCCAACTTCCCAAAATTCTCTTTTAAAAATACTTTATCTATTCATTTTCTAGCAGAGAGATAGATATATATATAGAGAGAGCACCAGGGCCACCACCTTGTGGGTCTGGCTTATGTGGGTCCTGGGGAATTGAACCAGGGGCCTTAGGCACTGGAGGCAAGTGCCTTAACCGCTGAGCCATCTCTCCAGCCCACTTCCTCAAATTCTTATCACAAACCAGTTCTAAGGCTTCTGCATCACCTAGTCCTGTAGTTACAGCCATGTCTCCACTTCTCTGTGTTGATCGTGCAGGATTCAGTCCATAGTCCTTGGCTTTCATTGATTCTCCCCCAGGGGAGGACGGGCCGAGGCTACTCACCTCAGGCCAGACAGGAAGCCAGCAGGGAGTGAGGGCGAGGAGAAGTTCTGAGGCTGAGGGCCGGAAGCTCGGGAGTCCTCATGGGAGGGGTGCTCAGATCCATCCTAAGCATCCCAGCCTGGCAGAGATTTCGGGACAAGGCCCCAGGCCAGACCTCTGAGACCTGGCACTGAGGCCAAGTGGCTTGTGCTGCTTTCTAGCAGCAGAGTCCTGATCAGGCCACCCACCCCTTTGAGTCCAATGTTTTTGCCTATAACGTGGGTAAAATAGATAATACCTTATTTGCTGGCATAGGATTCATTGACTTCCTTATAAAATAGATTCTAGCTCAGCATGGTGGCGCACGCCTTTAATCTCAGCACTTGGGAGGCAGAGGTAGGAGGATTGCCAAGAGTTCAAAGCTACTCTGAGACAACATAGTGAATTCCAAGTCAGCAAGCCTACCTTGAAAAACCAAAAATAAGGGGCTGGAGAGATGGCTCAGCGGTTAAGTCACTTGCCTCCAGTGCCTAAGGCCCTGGGTTCAATTCCCCAGGACCTACATAAGCCAGACCCACAAGGTGGTGGCCCTGGTTCTCTCTCTCTCTCTCTCTCTCTCTCTCTCTCTCTCTCTCTCTCTCTCTCTCTCTCTGCATAATAAAGAAGAAATAAAAGAATGTTTAAAAAAAAGAAAAACTAAAAATAAATTAATTTAATTTAAAAAAGATCCTACCCAGCGCTCAGGAGGCTGGGGTAAATTGATAGCTGTGAATTCGAGATCAGCCTGAGATAGTGTGACACCCTACCTTGAAAAATAAAAACAATAATAATTAAAAAGACTCCACAGGTGTTGTTAGCTTTTCGTTGCTGCACAGAAAAGAACCCACCAAAGCAGCTTGTGGAGGAAATGGTTTGACTTACAGACTCGAGGGGAAGCTCCATGGTGGCAGGGAAAACGATGGCATAAGCAGAGAGGACATCACCTCCTGGCCAACATCAGGTGGACAACAGCCGCAGGAGAGTGTGCCAAGCCCTGGCAAGGGAATCTGGTTATAACCCCCATAAGCCGGCCCCCAACAACACAGCTCCAGCAAGGTTCCAATACCCAACCTGCCATCAGCTGGGGATCAGGCATTCAGAACACATTCATTTATGGGGACACCTGGATCAGAACATCCCACAGGTTAGGGAGATGTCTCAGCAGGTAAAGCGCTCTCCCTGAATGCAGGAGGACCTCAATTCAATCCCCAGCAGCCATGTAAAATGTCCTTGTAATCCAGTGCTGGAGGGGGAGACAGAGACTCCCTTGCTGGCTAGTCTAGCGCCCAGTAGGTGTGCTCTGGGTTCAGCAAGAGACCCTACCTCAAGGAATATGGTGCAGGGTGACTAAGAAGACACCTGAGGTTGGATCCCTTCTCTCCACATGCGCATGCTAACACGCACTTACGCGCATACGTTCATGCATGCACACCATAATTACACAAACATGTTCTGTGGTTTCCCTACCACCTTATCATACCCCATATTGTGGATGGAAGAAGTACCCTTGGGCACCCCAGGTTGAAAACCTCTATTATTAGGGTTCTTGAAGGTCCCTTGGGCCCAGGGCCACAAGTGTCTTGGGATGGCATACTGGTCTTTTAGAGCTGGAAAGACTTTACGGGTTCTAAAGGGGTGACTGGTGTTCAGGAGCACCTACTAGGCCAGTATTTCTAAGACCCAGGGCCCTGGCTTACTCAATGACCTTTGGTGACCCCTACTGGTAAAGGGTGCTAACACTTTTTTGTTTTTCGAGGTAGGGTCTCACTAGTCCTGGCTGAGTCTCAGGCTGGCCTTGAACTCACAGTGATACTCCTACCTTGGTCTCCTAAATGCTGGGATTAAAGGTGTGTGCCACCATACCAGGCTTGAATGCAGTTTTATTTGCCAGAAAATCCAATGTACCTTGTTACTTATAATGTAATGCTAATCCCTGATGTCTCTTAAACTTAAAGAAAAAAATTTTTTTTCGAGGTAGGGTCTCACTCTAGGCCAGGCTGACCTGGAATTCACTATGGAGTCTCAGGGTGGCCTTGAACTCGTCGTGATCTTCCTACCTCTGCCTCCCGAGTGCTGGAATTAAAGGCATGTGCCACTATGCCCGGTCTAAAAATATTCTTATTTATTTGAGAGACAGAGAGAAAGAGACAGAAAGAGTATGGCACCAGGGTCTCCTGCCACTCCAAAAAACTGCAGATGCATGTGCCACTTTGTTTTTTTTTTTTTTTGTTTTTGTTTTTGTTTTTCAAGGTAGGGTCTCTCTCTAGTCCAGGATGACCTGAAATTCACTATGTAGTCTCAGGGTGGCCTTGAATTCATGGTGATCCTCCTACCTCTGCCTCTCGAGTGCTGGAACTCACAGGACTCCCCCAACCTCTGCCTCCTGAGTGCTGGGGTCAAAGGCATGATGTCTTTTTTTTTTTTTTTTAACTTTTTGGATTTTGCCCTTTTCAGAGCTTGACCATGTAAATTCCTACTAGAAAAAAAATAAAGAGACAGAGGAATGAAAGAGAGAAATGACGGAGGCTTTTATGAAATTCTGAGTTTAAGCGGGAAACCTGCTTTGGTAAATAAAGTGGAGAGCCATCAAAGAAGACAGACAACATGAACCTCTGGCCTCCACGTGCACACACACCTGCACATGTGTGTACCCACACACACATGAACATGTGTACACACATACATATACATACCACCCACGTACAAAGAAAAGTTGTAATTGATATGAGTGACACACAATACCAGCTAAGAAATAAGACTATATAAATTAGTGGGTGCACAGAAGGCAGTTAATGTAGTGCTGGAAGGCACTGCACAGGCTGCCAGGGGAATTGATCAACGACAGCTGGAGTAAACAGAGACCACTGACACGAAACATAATCTGCGGCCATGAATAGGCTGACCACACCTCCTATTGGGAGGGAACAGCGAACCAACAAAGGAGCTCTTGTGTAATGGAGGAGCCTGGGCCTGGGGGAGACTATCAACAGCTTTCAAATTTGGCCAATTTTCCACTTAGTGAGGGGGACCCCTTGTCTGGAACTAGGGATTCAGGGCGATAGGCACCGGATCCCGTACTCTTGGGCTCCCAAAACAAGATGCACTATGGGAGCAAGTGACAGGGAGGCTACTAAAAATAGAATCTAGGTAATCCAGAATTGTGTATATTTGTTAACCTACACTGATCTCACTCTCCGATGGAGATTGTGTTTGTATTATTCAGGATGCAGCGAGAGAGCTGGGGCCCATCTAACCCTACCAACCGATCATAGGCCAATATCTGAGATTCTTGCAAGAGGGGAGCCACCACAGTCATATCGTGGAGGATCCAAATGGAACCCCGCAGAGAAAGACGGGATGAACAAGGGGCCCACAGCCACAGCCATTAAATCAACACAGGATAAGCCAGTGAGACAGAAACCAACGATTTCGACACAAAGACCCCTAAGCTCACAATCTTAAAGCAGCCTTAATACTCATCCACCACGACTCAGGGAACTGAGCTGAAGAGGGGGCGAAAAGACTGTGAGAGCCGTGGTGGGGGAGATTATCCAGAGGCATGGCCAGGAGAACCTGGCTGAATACTAGGCTATCCATGGTCCCCTGTCACAAGGACTGATCCAGACGACCCATGGAGGAGGTTATCCAGTTGAGGGGGGAGGGGAGGGCAGCGGGGAATTGGGGATAATAACTCATTGTTTGCCCACTAAATGTTGTAACTCATTATGG
>PVHP010011693.1:0-44610 GCA_004024765.1 Zapus hudsonius
CCTGTGCTTGATTCAGTTGAATGTCTCTTCAAGTCTTTTGTTTGTCTTCTAGTTGGATTGTTTGTTATTACTGATGAGGGTTGAGAGCCCCTTATTTTTCCCCATACCAGATGCATAGCTTCCGTGTATTTTCTCCAACTGGATCACCTGTCTGCTCATCTATTTAACCCCCATCTATTCTCATTGCTAGTATATACAAATACAATGGATTTTTGTACTTTGTTACATGTCCTTTGACCATTACAAAGGTACTTCTTTCAATAAATTTGTGAAGTTATCATACAAAGCAATGCATTTTATTAAAGCATTTTCATACATATGTATCATTATAGTTTGTTTTCAGTCATGGATATTTTCAGCTTTTCAGTCTTTCCTTTTATTTGTGAAACCTAAGAATTTCATGCTTATCTCAGTTATGAAGAGTCCTTTTATGTTGCTTCCTAAAAAACATTATGGTTTCATATTTTGCATGTTAGAAATAAGATGTGGACTGTAAGTTGATGGTCACTTATTTCTCTATGGTATATAATTGCTTCTGAATCATTTGGTTAAAAATACTACCTTTTACATATTGGCCAATGTGTCTATAGGTTCTCTGCTCTATTCTATCATCTATCTATCCATCCCACTAAGAGCACTATATAGTTTTTATTATTGCAGCTATATAACATATGACAACTCTTTAAATTAAATCGAATCAATTCCTCTTTTATAGAATTATTTTGGCTCTTCTAAATTCTATTCCTTCCAATTTACATTTTGCAAAGATTTTATATCTACAAATATCATTGCTTGAATTTTTATAGGAATTGTGTTTATACCTTGATGAATTATAAAATCTTCAAATCCACAATGTAACTCTCATTTTATTTAAATCCTTTAAATATTTTATTCATCAATGCTGTATCATTTTCAGCGTGTCTCCTACATGTTTTGACTGATTTATACCCAAGTATTTCAATTACTCTATGATTGTGAATGGTAGCGTGTTTTTAATTTTAGCTTCTGCATGTTCATTGCTAGTACACACAAATATAATTGATCTTTCTAGTTTATCATGTATCCTTTGAACATGCTGAATTTATTTACTACTTCTAGATGCTTTATATATTTCTTTGGATTATCTACACAGATAATCATATCACACAAATAGGGATTGTTTTTCATCTTTTACCACATGTATGTTTTCACCCTCTTTTCTTGCTTTAATTGCTAGAATTTTCAAGACTATGTTGAAAAAAAATTTGTAAAATGTGGTAAGGAGAGACTTTTGCTATGCACCTACTCTTAGCAGAAAAACATCAAATCCTCCATCATTAACCATAATATTAGCAATAGTGATTTTTTGTTATTTGTTTGCTTTATATATAGTCTTTAGCAAATTAAGGACATTTCTATCAGTTAATATTTTATGAGAGTTTTGTTTTTACCAAGAATGGATATTGGATTTTATCAAACGCTTTCACTATATTAAGTGATAAACACATGCTATTTTTCTGTTTTGGTCTACTAATATGCTAGACTATACTGATTTATTTATTTTTAATATTGAACTAGCTATGAGTCCTTTGAATTATACCCATTATTTCATGACATAAATTATTTTGATATATTGATGACTTAATGTTGTTAAATAATTTTGAAGTTAATATTCATAAGAAATATTGGTCTGAGGGTCATTGTTGTTTCCTTTTTCTTTCTTTGTTTCTCTTTTCATTCTTTCCATCCTTCTTTCCTTCCCTCACTCCTTCATCCTCCTTCCTTCTTTCCTTACCTCCCTTTCCTGCCTCCTTCTTCCCTCCTTCCTCTCTCTTCTTCTCTTTCTTTTTCTTTCCTTCCTTCTCTTTCTTTCTTTCTTCTTTCCTTCCTTCCCTCCCTCCCTTCCTTCCTTTCTTCCTTCTGTCCTTCCTTCCCTCCCTTCCACCTCCTCCTTTTCCTCCTTCTCCTCCTCCTTCTCTTCTTTGCCCCCCTTTTCTGTCTTTTTTGTGGTTTTGCTATCATGGTAATACTAACTTCATAAGATGAGTTGGAATGTGTTCACTTCTCTTTGACTTATTGGAAAAATTGTACAAGGCTGGTGTTTGTGTTTCTTTAAAAATTTACCTGGGCTCTTCAGAGAAATTATCTAAGCCCAGAGGTAATATTTGTAGGAGGTATTTAAATTGTAAGTTTAATTGACTTTATCCTTAAATTACTAAGAAAAATATGTAATTCGCATTTTGTGAGTTGTAATAGATTCTGGTTTTGGACCAAATTTATGTCTTCAAGTGATTATAATTTTTTCCTCTTCTTACCATTTCTTCCCGTCTGCAGGTTTTCAGCAATAGACTTGTTTCACTTGAGATGTTCGTGCATCATGTCTTCACTATTTTGTCTTTGCTAGTCTAACTAGATGATTGTCAATTCTTTTGATCTTTAAAAAATAATTCATTTTTGTTTTCTCTTCCCTGGGGTTTCTTTATTATTGCTGTGCAGAGGTCCTGACTCTCCAAGTGATCTCCACTGACATGGTGTTAGGATTGCCCTGAAGTAAATGGAAAGTCAGGGTTGGATGTTTGCTTACTATTTTGTGTGAGGCTAAGGTGGAGGCCTCAGTTTCTGCTGTTCTATTTTTTTTTTCTGAGATGGTGTCTCTTTGTAGACTAGGCTAGTGTGGAACTTACTGGTATTCTAGGCTGGCCTTGAACTCATAAAATCCTTCTGATTTAGCATCCCAGTGCTGGAAATACATCTGGAATTCCATGAGTGACTTTGCAAAATTTTCTATGTCTGCCTTTACTTGGTGTGTGACTTTGTGAAAGTTACACAGCATATGTAACTTGCAAGTAATAGACCCTATTTCTATTAATATGTGACTATGATTAAATAAATATAGCATTGCTAAAAATAAAATTCAAAAAGAATGTATTTTTAGTTTTTAAATATGTCTTAAGACTCTACCTTCCTTACTGATTTATTCTTAGATAAACCTTTCTGCCTCAGATAACTCTGGAATCAAGAGCAAGAGTGGTCAAGTGCAGGCACGAGGGCATGTGAGGAGGCAAGAAGGGAAGCTACGACTTGATATAAAGGACCCCCCAAAACAGCCAAACACCCAATAGTTTGTAACCTAAGGTTGATAAATGATATGATTCACCACTTTTCATTAATCACAGTATTTTAAAACTATTTCTATTATCTATTTATTTGTTTGTTTAAAAGAGGGGTGTAGGCATTCTGAGGCATTGAGTCTGTACCAGTAGGCTTTGTTAGCAAGTTCCTTTATCTGTGGAACCCTCTAAACCTAAACTCGGCATTCCTAATTAAATTCATTAATCTGGCTGCCATTAGAGACTGTTGTGATTTTGTTGATATTAATCATAACTTATGAAATCAGTAAACTGCAGCTGAGATTCACTGCACACAAGAACCCAGGAAGGGAGGTACAGCAGAGGCGGATACTAGGAAAACATGGTCAGGGAAGTTTCCCTGTAAGAAGGGTATAATATTTTACCAGAGCCACACCATGGAATGGTGACATATGTATTTGGTGGGAACTTAACCTTTTTGTGGAAGGAAATACATTGAATACTTAATTTTGTTATCACTTTCATTGTTAGATTGGCATAAGGCAGTTTCTCTGGAAACTATCTTTTATATTTGGATTTTCAGCCATGAGCAAAACATTATTCACTTAAAAAACATATCATTGCATTAGAGCTTCCAATGGTGTGTACAAAATACAAATCCAACAATTAAATTACATTAAATTAAATTAACTCCAGCAGCTCTAATTTTCCTTTTAAAGCATATCAGAGTATTGGGCATGAAAAAATGCCATGTGAAGGCCATTATTTTTCTGATGGTTTTAGTTATTAATCTTTGGATTCCCACAAGAATTAGTATGATCAAATATATTTTCATGTGATTAGAATCTCTCCTATTAAGCACATTCATTTGCTATCACAATGGCTTTTTCTAACAAAGTATATTAATATTACCAACTTGTCTATTTCAACTGAGTCATTAGAAATACTAACAATTTTCACAGCATTTTTCAGTAACCTAGTAACCACCAACACATAGTGATATCTAACCACTGTAAAGATAAATTCTTGATGCATGTTACTGATTATAACAAGATATGTATATCCCATACTTCATCCTTATTTAATATTAGTTTGATATTATCAGTTTCTTGGAATCAGGAACTATTTCAATTTTTGTATTTCATAGAGGTTACCACATTGTTTTTATAGTTTGACTTGAGTTGAATGAACATGGGGTACTTAGGATGCAGATTTGTTTCTTAACCTTCAGTTCAATTGTCACTCAGGAAGGACTTCTTTGGGCTTCTTCTAAATTTTTTTTCTGGATATTTATTTCATTTAATATTATTCAAAAAACCAAACTTCTGGGTTTGGTTTTTGGAGAGTTTCAGTATAGGATGCCACTGACTTTTCAAGAATCAAAGATGGGCAAAACCACTGAAGTCTTGGAAATCATTCTGTGTAGTCTACAAAGCACTATGCATACTGAAATTCTTCATTACGTTTGCCAGTTTGTTTAAATAATGCTGATGAAAATTGAAATCAGCTAATCTGAGTTATATTCCTAATTATGACACTAATGTTCTTTTCTAAACTTAGGAAATTTACCTATTCTCTTTCTGCTTGCATTTTCTAATACGATAAATTGGAGGTAATATGACTTTAAAACAATTATGTTATGAAATTATTTTAATCATCAAGATTATAAGTCATTGATTAATGAAACATATTGAATGCTTTATTATGTAAATATTGTTACTTATCTTCTATGAAGCTAATACAGTGTGGATTATGGCTTCATGCACATAATATTTACCATCTCTGCTGTAATACCTTAAAGATATCTTTGCTCTGCTTTTAAATAAATCAAGGTTTACCACACATCCAAAATGAATCCAGCATTCCACTTCCAAAAACCTTCCGAAGTGAAAATTCATTAGTTCTCAAAGCAAGCAATCCTTCAATCACTTGGAATCCTGTGAGCTTTCACTGGCCTCTGAAGAAGATTCCTCACTGAGCTTAGTTTTATGATGAGAAAATTATTGGTAATTCTTTTTTTAAAATAGTGTGTTTATGTGTGTGCATGAGAGAATTGCTTATATAAAAGTTATAACTTCTTTTCTTATGTGTTTTTCTTATTATGCATTATCATTTGAGGTGACTTGGTAAAAGCAGTTTTTCTGTCGTCTCTGTTGTGAGGGCAGAGTATACTTTAAAAATATTGAAGGTAAAAGTTTTCATAGTGACTAGGGACCCTGACTGGTGTCTGTTCAGATATTCTGAAGAATGTTTTTGTAGAGCCTACCAGTGTCTGTCTCTGAGCTTAATATGGTCTGTAATAGCAAAGGGAGAGCCATATTTTTTCTGACATATATTGTGTGACATAATTTTTCTAACATATATTGTGATTTATTTATTAATTTAATTAATTATTTGACTAGTGAGCCATGAACATACCTGCTTGTTAATTGAGAAGAAAAAATTAATGATGCTGAAGATAATTTCTGTACAGTTTACAGATTTGTCTGAGCACAGAGCCTACAATGTGTAGAGTTTCAGAACAAATACCCAATATATGCCAGATTGATTTGATAAGGGATGTTTGGGAACAAAAAGGGAAGGAATCAAGTCTGGAAGCTACTGTGGTAAACCTCTTTCTAAGAGCAGAGAAGGTATTGGAATGGGAACTTTTCCTGGACCCTCAGGTTGCCAATTGACTGCATTATTTTCCCACCTGAAGGCCTCTCTGACTCAATTTCACACACAAAAGGAAATCGGTGTTATTGGTAGGCATGTAAAATTGGAATAATATAACTACCTGAAAATAAAATTTAGTAACTTTGACCTCGATAAGAGAACCTATGAAAGTTATAGGTCTCCTCAAGTCCTTGTTCTTGGCCCTGAGGGTTGGGAAGAAAATTACATCATTGATTTTATAGGCCTGTTTTGTTTGCTATTTTTTTAAACATGTTTATTTTCAATAATTAGATACATTGTATGAGCAAATATTGTGGTGGTACCACATGTCCCTCCTCTCTGTCCCCAGCCCACTGGGGGCCCTCCTCAGTGGGCTTACTGGATCTGTCCATGGGTTAAAGGGTTTTGAATTGTACAGGAAGTAACAAGTGTGTGTGTGTGTGTGTGTGTGTGTGTGTGTGTGTGTGTGTGTATTGCTGCTGAGGAGGGCAATATCTCTGGATATTCTCACCCCCCCATGGCTCTTACAATGTTTTCACCCCTCTTCAGCTCAGTTCCCAGAGTCATGGTGGGTGACTATTAAGTCTGTTTTATTAATGAGATCTTAAGTGTCTCTGGACTTCTGCTTTTGATTGTGTTGGGTATCATTGGTGTCTGTCACCCTTGTCCTTTCATGGATTATCTGACTTGCTGTAGAAGTCTCTTGTTTATCTTGCCACTTTCTCATAGGTTTCATTTGTGCCCTATATGATAGGTCAGGGGTGGTTCATCTCCTGCTTGGGTGTCAGCTATCATCCCATGTCTTGTTGGTACAGTTGGGTTGTCCACAGTTCTCACTGCTTCTGAAAAATACAAACAGAATCTCTAATGGAGAGTGAGATCAGTATAGGTTGAATGAGACAAACATTGTTGATTTGGCGAGATTCTAATGGGTGCAGCCTCTCTGTAGCTCTCCCTTGGATCCCAGATACTTGGTCCCCATAAAATTTTGCATGAATCCCAGTTCCAGTTAAGGATTCCTTGCCATTGAGTGGATCTCTTTGCCAATCAGTAAGCCATTGATTACCCACCTAGGTTTGATACAACTATTGCACAGATGAGCACCTCTTGACTTACCACACCCTTCCATATAGCAGTGCCCTCAGCATTCTAGTGACGTCGGTCAGTGTTGTATATCAGTGGTCCAGATTTTGTCCTGTCTGATGAGACCATGAACTGCAAGCTCCCATACCCTGCAAATCCTAGAGAAAAGATAGCACTTGGTGGGCTGGGGTCATTTACAGCAAAAGTTTTTGGACATTAAAATCATAAAAACTACTTGGAGAACTTGACGTGGCATATCTCACTAAGTCCATCTCCAGATAGTTGTGGTTGGCATGGGGTAGGGGCATGAAGCCTCATTTCTTTTTCTTTTCCCATTAATGTGTGTGCAGGGTATGTATGTATCTGTGTATTCATAGGTGTGTTGGCACACTTGCATGTGGGTGCATGTGAAGGCCAGGGGTTGACATCAGGTATCTTCCTTAATCACTTCACCTTATTTCTTGAGACAGAGTTTCTCACTGAATCTGTAGCTCACATGTTTGGATTGACTAGCTAGCCAGCAAACACCAGGGATCCCAATGTGTCTGCCTTCCAAGGGCTGGGATGAGAGGTGTGCTTCACTGTGCCTAGCTTTTATGTTGGTGCTGGGGATCTGAATTCATGTCCTCATGCTTACAAGTCAAATATTTTACAGACTGAGTCACCTCTATAGCCCCATAAAGTCCCATTTTTAACCTGCTCACTTGTAATGCCAGTGTTGCTGGTTTGAGAATCACATTTGATAGCAGCTGCATGAATAAGCTTTAAACTTGGATATGAGCTTATGAGTGTTTGCTCCCCTATGCTGTGCACCCATAACAGACTAAGACCAAAGGTTATATTGGTGAACCGAGTTTATTACACTTTCTGGCAGAGGATGGGCAACAGATTACCTGCTGCAGCATGGAGACTTCAAAACAGCCAATCAAAAGGTCTCATCCAAGTATGGATAACAGCCTTCCAGTAGCTGGATAGGTGGTGCTCCTCTATGTCCCTTTGGTCTTCCACCACCTGTATACTCCATCATTCCCCGAGGCCATGGAACCTTATGCCTCATCACATACTGCTGGCACGGGGTTTGCCTGAGATCCAGGTGAGAGTCTGATAATCTTTCTCCATCTCTCTTTTTCTGGTGGAGACTGACTGGAGAGTCTCTCACCCACCGACCCCCACTCAGAAGACCACATCACACAACAAAAGCATGTAAGTTCTAAGCAACAGGAGTACCAGGAATCATCTTTCTACCTGAAGAAAGGAAAAAGGGAGCAGTATAAATAGAATTAGTGAATGCCTTCTCCAATATAAAAGGCATCTCTGGATACTTAGCTCATATGATCTTAGCATCAGTGTGTGATGAAGAAATCAAAATGCCATAGAGTGGGTGCTTATAGATACCATAAATCCATTACTTAAAGTTTTTGAGAATGGGAAGCCCTGGATCAGGGTGTTTATAGAATCCACATCTGGTGAGGGGCCACTACCTGGTTCACAGAACAGCATTTTTCCATGGGTCCTCACATGGCAGAAAGGAAAGTTCCCTTTGGGCTATATTAAAAGGCCATGAAGGCTCTCTCTTGCCCATGTCCTGAAATTATCTTTTAAATACTCACCTTCTAATGCTGTTGCTGTGGTGACTGGTTTTAATAAAAGAATGCTGACCTTTCAAAAAAAACTGTTAAGGGGAATAACCAAGACTCATGCTTAAACTCAAAATGCATTTTCAGGCCTTCAACATGAAAGGCACCACTTTATTCTCATAGATACATTTTGTAGGAGCATACATTAATTAAATAAGCAAGACAACATTTCAATGTAATCCACCATATTTGTTAACAAAGCATTATCCCATGAGCTTGGGTTTGAGCATATTCATGGAAGTAACAGGGTGATCCATGCTAAATGGGGATGGAGAAACTTTCCTGTCTCCCATTCCAGTAGTTGCCCCCATACCCACTTCCTCTGTCATACTTCAGGTATGACTCTTAGCTACTCTGATTTAAAAGTAAGAGTGGTGGTCTTCACAACGCAATCCACAGACCATCAGCCTCACATCTTTAGGAGAGAATGCATCACAAGTTCAGAGTCTTAGCCTCATCCCAAACCAATCATGAAAACACCATTTCATTTTAACAAGATTTCCAGGTGATGTCAAATCATGTTCAAGTTTAAGAAAAACTAGCATCAAGGATGCAAAGAGAAATTGAGAGAGAGAGAGAGAGAGAGAGAGAGAGAGAGAGAGAGAGAGAGAGAGAGAGACTGAGAAACTCCTATATAACCCACAGAGGTCTTTCCCACATTTTGGCCTAACTGTTTATATTTATATTTTATGATTGTAAGATACCTAAAGGCAGGGACTATGCCAGTGTTGTCTTGTGCATTATTAGTACCTAGCCTAACAATGACATTTAGTAAAGGTCAAATGATCACAACACCAGGCTCAGATTTCTCCAGAACTAGACAGTCATGACCTCTACATAGGCATTTCCTGGTATTTTGTGTGGGTGCCTCTAATTGAACTTGTGGGAATTGATTTCCCACTTGTCTTAGCTATATCTCTTGCTTTCCTCCTGTCTGAGGATTGTGCTCTTTTCTCATTTAATAAAGTGCTGCTGATCTCACATTCAGTTAATTATCACATCATGCTAACAACTATATTCTTGGTTAGATCATTTCTTGGTTGAATTATTTTAATAGCATTCCTGACTGCAACATTGTCTATGATTCTATGTCCCTCCTATCCACTCTTGATACCGCCTCTAAAATGAATGTTTAAAATGTAAACCAGGTCAATCGCCTGTTCTGCTTAGAGAGCTTTGTGTGGCATTCAGGATAGAAACAGTCTGCAGGCCAGTTTCCCATATGCCATACTCGGCTAGAAGCCCAATTTCTGAATTGCTAGAATTATGGACCACTCAGTCTATTCTAATGTTACATGTAAACATACTTTTTTTAAACCATAAAGCCCTACCTTTTATCAATAAGGTAGAGAGGGAAGCTATTTCTCTATTTTTTAATCCAATGGGTCAAATCCAGCATCCATGGAGGTAATCCTGCTCAGGATTGTTATTTATCTGATAAACTAATCATGCTGAGAACACTTCCAGTGATATTTTCCAAAAGATAGTATTCTTACATAGACACTTGACAATGTTCTCACACATAATTGTGAGGCGTGGCCATCTTTATACATTACCTATAAAATGATTAATTTTTTAAAGTTCATACTTACATAAATAAATAAAGGAGAAAAGGAAAGAACTTCTTACAGTAGAGTTACAGCTAACAAATGTGGAAACAATGAAAAATCTAACAGTAGACAATACAATAGTTCTTCCTCCAGTAATAATTATAAGTAAGCTGTACAGGCAGGTAGAATTTTGAGGAGAAACAACATTTTTATAGTCTCAAATATTTGTTAATTATAAAAGAAAAGCAGTAGCTTTACTGAAGAGAAAAATGAAAACTACTAGATAACATCTTGACAAATTATCAAAGGTGGACTTTTTCCTTCATATGATTCACTGAAAACAGTATATTTCCTATAGGGTATTACTACAAAAAGAAAGAAAGAAAAAAAGAAAGAAGGAAAGAAAGAAGAAAAGGGAAAAAGAGAACTGTGAGGTAACATCAGTGAAAGAACTCCACAATGGATGGAAGCCAACAAAATTCCTGACTGTTGCTAGTCAAACCATTAAATCATGAAAATTACAGAACAAATGTCCCATATAGGAGAATGTTACAGATAAAAGAAATCTCAGAAGTGGCTGGAAGAGTGTTCTGGGTTCAAACCTGAGTAACACAAAAAAGAAAGAAGGTGGAACAGGAGGAGGAGACCCAACTCAGTGTGGAAAAACAAAGAAAATTAGGGAAACAACTCATAGACTTAAAAAATTTTGTGATAGGTAATTTGCTTTATGCTATCAATACCATGTCAGTTTCTAAATTGTGATAATCACATTATCATTAATCAGAAGCCAAAACTGGGGAAGATCAGGTAGAAGATAGGTGACAAGTCCCTGAATTATTTCTACAGCTTTTAGGGAAGTCTATATTTATTTCATAGTATTGTACTTATGGTAAAGGAATGAAAATGGCCTTGAGGTCAACATAGAGTAAATGCTGGATAAAGTCTAGCCAACCTTGGCTGATATGATTGATTATAGCTTCTACTCTACCTGTTAGGTGGCACTGAGTACATGGACTTCTAGGATGAAACCCTGTCCTCTTCCCTGTTCTGAAACTTGTGTGGCAATTCTCTCCTCACCACCATATTGTCCTTCCCAAATACCACATGGAGAAACTGGGCTCCAGTCCTCTCTCTCCCTAATCATGTGTGGCAGGAAAACTCTCTTTGTCTAGTATCTACTGTAAGAGATGCCTTGGTTTTTTTTTTCTGAAGCAGAGTTCATGAAGGACTCCTACATGGGAGACCACATTGCTTTATTCTTCCAGACCTCTTCAATGCCTCTATTGCCTTGATAAGGAAAAAAAAATGTTTTCAAAAAGTATTTGATAAGTTTTGACATTGCAGATTTATATCTAAAGCAGACCTAGGGAATGGAAGGTAAAATAACATATTGTGTCAAAAAATAATTTAACAATCGTAGGCAAAAGCATCTGTAGATGGCAAGCTAGGCATCACAGTGGGTTAGAAATAACATGTTTTCCAAAGCTCTGAGTATAAGTCCTGTGCATTTTGGGACATGTGCAGAAGAGAAAAGATCATTGCATTTGCTGGTGATACTAAAACTGAAGTCTTAGCAAATAATAAGGTGCAATATTATCAGATTGAAAAGGATTTGAATTGCAGGTGATTAAGGCAGAAGATGCCAAATGCTGTGCAGGTATAAAGATACAAACTAATAAGTGCAGGATCAAGGAGCCAATTATGCAGAACATATACCCGGGAAAGGATTTGGGGGATATTGTGGGAAAATCTGCAAAACCATCAGCACAGAGCACTACTGCATTAGGAAAAGCAACCTGGATTTACTAGGTTATCTTATCAAAGGGGAAGATGAGGCGTAGGAGTGAGCTATACCGTTGAAAGGCATTTCACTTTTCTGTTTGAATATAGTGTCCAATTCTGAACTGAAAAGAAAATGAAAAACTAGGCTTTGAGGTATGGGGATGCAGGAACAGTCAACATTTAATTGTGAAATAATTTCTATCCCAGTCTCACAGAAAAATTGGGGATTTTAAGAGAGAGAGAAAGAGAGAAATAGAGAGAGAGCATGAAAATTGGGTCTTTTCAGAAAAAAAGTTTTGAAATATGGAAATGTGCTCAAATTATTTTCTAGATATACACACTGTTGTAGTGACAGGTCAAATATCATTTAAAGAACTCCACTAAACATGCCTTTTCTCATTGATGTGCTGATACGTGAATATAAAAGCAAAATGTAGCCCAGAGGAGCCAGAGCTGAACTGTTTAATGCTACACACAGGAAAAGCTGGCAAAGCAAGTGCAAATGAACTGAAGAGACACTTGGACTTATTTTTGGTGAAAGTGGTGATTAAAAATCATTGCTTAAAAATCCAAGAAATAGAAGTGTGAATAAATCTTAAATGACCAGTTTTACAAGCAAATTGCAACACCTCCAATGTCTAAACTAGGATGTAGCTATATAAACAATGCTAACATTCCCCATCATTTACATTTGTGTGCATTGCTGTTCTGATCCTGCCACAGGGAACAGAGATCCACTTTAATGAAAGTGCTGTGGATGCCAATTTCGCATAGCTCCATGTAGCATTTTGTTCAACACGGTTTACTAGATTCGTATGTATTATGAGGAAGCATGGAGTTCTGGCTGGCACACAGGCTGAAGTAAAAGCACAGTCAATTTCCCTGGTGATTTAGGATTAAAGAATAATTTTCATTTGAAATATGCAGAGAAGGAAAGGAAAATATTGAGCCTTGTTTATCCTTTGATACTGCTTGTGGTTATCTGGGTTCTCCACTTTACTTTGCATTATAAAGAATCGCAGAAGTTTCTAGCTGGAAGGGACTGTAAGAATCATCTAGTGCAATCCTCTTAAATGTCAGATAAAGAAAATGAAAAAGGCATTGAAATCTCCCCACATAGTTAAAAGAAAGCCTAAGACTAGACTCTTGATTTCTAGCCCAGGATTTTAATATTCAAGCTTGTGGGCTCCTACATTGGTAAGACAGTATGCTCATTTTCTGCAGTTGTGTTTAATCTCAGTGCTTAGGCCAAAGTTCCTGAACAGTTAAGTGATCCAGCACATGATTGTAGTGACAAGGTCTTTTAGGAAAAGGATGGAGAGGCAGAGTATATATATATATATATTATATTTGTGGTCAAATTTACACTTAGGTGTTCTTTATGAGGACATCCAATTTAAAAAGTGCATGTAGTTAGTAATAAATCCTGCACTGCCTGTTTTTCCTTCTAAAACAAACTATTTTAGGGTAGGAGAAAAAGCTCACATAAAGAAGATGACTTGCATTATGTAGAGGGATAATCATATTATGAGAGAATCCATGATCTTGAGACCAGGATCCTGAAACCAGGACAACCCCTTCCCTCCCTCCCTCCCTCCCTCCGTCCTTCCCTCCCTTCTTTCTTCCTTCCCTCCCTCCTTCCTTCTTTCCCTCCTTCCCTCCATATCTCTCTCTCTCTCTCTCTCTCTCTCTCTCTCTCTCTCTCTCTCTCTCTCTGTTTCTATATAGGACCTAATAGGTGAGAGTATAGAATTCAATGTATTTTACAGAGGAGGTTGAAATATTTGTAAAATTTCTAAACAGAAACTGTTTTCTTTATTCACCCTTCAGTCTTCTCCACTTTGTCCAAATGGGTTTAACTTAAGGCTTTGCTCACCTATTGTCATTATCTCCTGCCAAACCTCTCTTTTTAAATCATGTAGAGATAACATATTAATATCAATATAATACCATAATGTCACATGGAAGTTTACAATATGATATGATGTCACCTGTAAGTTTATATTATTACTCTATGTTGCATGACTTTTCCTGGGGAGATTGGAAAAAATGTCTATTCACTCAAGATAGGGTCAGGTGCTGACAACAAACAAAGAAGTGGATTAATTGGGTTTATTCATAGAAGCATTAGTGATTCACAGGCAGCTGAATCGCTGAAAAGTCTACTCAAACCTGTTTCTCTGACCAAATTGTTGGCAGCTCCACTGAAGATAGTCTCTCTTAACCAATGTTTGGTCATTTTATATACATATACATATATATATATATATATATATATATATATATATATATATATATATTATGCCAGAAAAACTTTTCTTTCACTAATGAGTATGGTTTAAGTTATTCAAGTATCATATAACACTAGGTGACATATTCAAAGCAGGGTAAAAGGAGTAGAACAGTAAAGTGACTGTTTCTTATTTGATGCAAGAATATGAACAGTCATAAGCTATTCCTTTCTTTCAACTTCACACTATTATTTTAAGATCTTCTTAGAAATTAAGGTTGTCTATGATACTAATGTTCTGATTATCATTTAAAAGTATGACAATAAAATATGAATTATTGTAGATACAATTAAGAGACATTTTGTACTATACCACTATTGGTTTGAGAATGGGATCTGTATTTTATTTTGCAGTACTTTGAAAGTTTTAAAGTATTTTTTATAGCATGCTGGTTCTTTTTTTTTTTTTTTTTTGAGAGCTTTCAGATTTTTTTAAGGTTATTTATTTTTTTCTTTGTGTGTGTGTGTTACTGCTACAAACAGAATGTCAGATACTTGCACCATTTTTTGCATCTGGTTTACATGGGTGCTGGGATATTGAACCCAGGCTGGCATGCTTTGCAAGCAAATGCTTTTAACCGTTGAGCCACCTCCTCAGCCCCCAATGTTTTTTTATTAGTTTATCTTTATTGCCCAAAATTAGATACACCAATTGAGTAAATACAGTGCTTATATTCCCATTTCCCTCCCCTGTCCCCAATCCAATGGGTATCCTCCTAAAGGGGCACACTGGATCAATCCATGTGGCAAGGGGTTATGGATAGCACAGGAGGCAACAAGATTGCACTCCTTTATGAATTGTAGCTGAGGGGGTAATGTCTCTGGGTAATCTCTCTCACCATGGCTTTTACAATCTTTCCACTCCCTCTTCCACTCAGTTCCCTGAATCATGGAGGTGAGTTTTAAGTCTGTTTCATTGTTGTTGTTGTGACCTTAAGAGTCTCTGTGCTTCTACTTTAAGTTGTGTTGGAAGTCGTTGGTGTCTATCTCACTGACTTAACCTGGTATGACTGATTGGCTGTGGTTTTATGTCTCTTTCTTGCTCCACTGCTATCTCAAGTGTTTCACTTGGGGCCTACACGATAGGCCTGAGGTGGTTCATCTCTTGCTGGCATATCAGCCTTCGGCCTGTGATTCATTGGTAGAGTTGGAATGACCACAGCTCTCTCTCACTGCCTTCTGAAAAATACAAACAGAATCTCCAGTAGAGAGTGAGATCAGTATAGGTTAACTGAGACACACATTTCTAATTTGGCAAAATTCTGTTGAGATTAGCCTCTCTGTAGTTCTCTGGTAATGGGGATTTCTTTTTGGAGCCCCGGTTTTTGGATCCTGTAGGATTTTGCCCTGAGTCCTAATTCCAGTTAAGGTTTTCTTGTCACTGAGTGGATTTCTTGGCCAATTTAAAAGCTGTTGAACAATCCCCACCCCTAGGTTTTGGTGCCTCTATTACACCAGTGATCATTTCTTGGTCTGTTGATCTCTCCCAGAAGGAAGTGTGTTCAGCCTTCTCATGACAACAGTCTGCATTTTGTATCCGTGGTCTCTGCTTTCTCCATGTATCATTGACCAATGTGCCCTGGCAGCTTATGTTGTGTCTTCCAGCACTGCACTTATTACCACCTGGGGACTGGATACCATTCTTGAACTCATAGAGTCTCTCGGTGTTGTTTGATGTCTTTCTGTGGTTTCTTCAGCAATAGGAACTTACCTTAGGCCTAGGGTGGGTATTCAACAGCTTTGACAGAAACCTGTCTTGTTTTGGGGACCTTGTGGGTCTCTTTGATCAACAGCTCAGTGTGGGAAGGATCCAATGACTGAGATTAGGAGTTACAGGTCTGATCAACTTTTCATAGGGTTTGGTTTCTTTTTGATTTTCAAATAACATAAGAAAAATAAAATGTATGATGAACAAAAGTTCCAAAGAATGTTTTTCTTTGCATATGTTTCAGGTGTAAAAGCTGAGCATTTATAGAACTAGATGCTGTTAATGACAGTGTTTATATTCTGAATTACCTTGGGATAATTTTTACTATAATTGTTCATAAGATATAATATTTAAATATTGCTATGGGAGATTGTGATTCATTAGAGTGTGACCGGATTGATTACCAAGTTTATGTTATAAAATAGTTTTGGTAAATTCAATTAAGTAGAACTTAGTAAGAAGTTCAAAAGCTGAAAGAATTTTTATGCTTGCATGATAATAAAGATCTTTGTACAGAAATATATTTAATTTTTGGGTTATCTTTTGTACCCTAGGGATGGTCCATTGGGACCTTATGAAAAATTAGATATTTAAAAAGTGATAAATCTCTAAATTTTTATGATTAGTGTAATGAACATACATGACAGATATTTGAAAAACAACATGCAGATGCTTAGTCTGTTACTAAGTGAAACAATGAGAAAGAATGAATTTAAAGAAATTTAGTAACATTTTTCTGTTTAATATACTCCAGAGCAAGTTTCCAACTTTATAGTTTAGAAATATGCAAAAATCAGTGACATTACTATTGTTACATCAAGACAATGTGGTATATATTCTAATTTTTCAAACCTTGACTAAAAATCTACAAGACTATTAATTGTGGATTCCTTTCAGACTCAGAGTAATAGGTCAATGCTGAAATAACTAATACATGAGATTTAAATGAAAGGTAAAATTAAGCCTCAAAATTTGTTTAAAAATATGTACTTGATATATAGGAATTTAACGATTAATGATATTCAAGCTGATAAGGAAGGAAATGGACAATAAAACTTCCTGGCAGAAACTTCTCACTGATTTAGTCACCCTCACCCAATATTATTTTTACTAGAAACGACCATACCAAATATAACCCAGGAAAAATAATAGTTTTGCTTCACTTGCTTCGCCTACAGTGCCAGGGGGATGGATTTAATGATCGTATAGGTCTTTCCAATCTTTCTAATATTTGTGAAATGGCAACTGTCAATGTTGAACAAGAAATTGCTGAAATAGCACAACTTTTTGAAATGGATAATATCTCATAGGACAAGAGACCAGAAGTAGAAAGAACAGCCATAAACTTGACTAAAACTCATCTCAACAGGATACCAACTTTATTCTTCAGCCAATAAAAACAACCAACTTTAAAAATATGACCTGTCATGAAGTCAAAATCAGCCATTTTGAAACTTTCTGCACCAGACATTATATAGGCCAAAGAGAATGGTAACTCTTTCTCCATGTGCTTGTCATTTTTGGCTGTTGCTAGTGCCACTTGGCTCCTATTTTTGTCAACAGGAAGAGTAGAGCTAATTATACATGCTCAAGATTTAATTAAGTTTAAATCTTAGAATCTATTTGCTGTTCAATAAAATAATACATGTTTGTGATAACAAGAAACTTAAGCTAAACCAGATTCAAAACTATCTTCTTATTTTCATAGATTCATAATTCTATGATTCTGAATTTCCAGTAGTTGATCATAGATTCCACCCCACAACTGAGGATTAAACTCAGGGCCTTATGCATCAGTGCTTTAACCCTGAACCAACAATTTAAATGGAGGTTCTGGGATCTTAAGGGAGAATTCCTTAAGAGAAAAAACATACACAGAGATAAGGAAAAGATTCCTCCACTGCAGTCCCATAGGCATCTGGAAAACTTCATGTCTTAATTGATTACAGGCAATGAAATCATGCAGTTACAGAAAAGGGAGCTTTCATTAGACATCCAGTGTCAAGAATTTAGGACTTGTCAATGAAGAAGGATCTTATTCAGTAATTCAGACTCAAGGAAGTCCACTTGAGAGCATGTGAAAAGCTCAGGTGGACTAGGAAGAGATATGAAAGCCATGATTCAGTTGGTTCATTCCTGGTTAGGTAATGTGATGAATAAATATATCCTCTAAATCCTCTTGAATTTTTCTTGTACAGCACTTGTTATGCAGGAAAGGGTAACAAAGTTACAGATATTGCAAAGGGCAGAAAAAAAGGTCATGAAAACTTATAGATAGATGGCACATTCATTGTCATGGTTGGACACAAACTTCAAAATGACTGTGATTCCCATGTTCAGAATGGTATATGACAAAACATCATTGTTCATTGTAGAAATGAATGTCACAGAGAGAATTAGAGAATCACAAAGTACCATCAAAATTAAATCTAGTAGGTGGATTGGACCATAGAATGGACCCAAAAGAAGAGGACTGGATAAACATGAAAATATCCATGCCCAATCACAAAAAACAAACAGAAAACAGTCAATGAGACATATAGAAAATATGAAAAAAGTTCTAATATGTATAAAAGTGACATATAAGAAAGCTGAGATCCTGGCATGAGACGAGCCACCACAGTCATACGGGGGAGGATCCGTATGGAACCCCACAGAGAATGATTGGATGTACAAGGGACCCACAGCCATAGGCATTCAATCAACAAAAGATAAGCCAGTGAGACAGAAACCAATGAATCTCGACACAAAAACCCCTAAGCTCACAACACTAAAGCAGCCTTAATACCCACCCACCACGACTCAGGGAACTGAGCGGAAGAGGGGGCGGAAAGATTGTGAGAGCCGTGGTGGGGGAGAATAGCAGAGACTTGGCAACCCTCAGTAACAACACACTTGAGACATGAGAGCCCGGCTGAAGAATGAGCTATCCATGGTCCCCTACCACAAAGACTGATACAGAAGGCCCATGGAGGAGTATATCCAGCTGACTGGGGATGGGGAAGGGGGGCAACGGGAAATTGGGAATAACAACTCATGGTTGGCCCACTAAACAATGTAACTCATTATGAACAATAAAGAACAAAAAAAATTTAAAAAAAAGCAAACTGCAACAAGCAGATGAAATAAATATTTTGAGTACAGTGATCCTTAGTTAAATAAAACTGAAACTTTTCCTTGACATTAACAATGCATACTTATTTTGCTGGGCAAGGTAGTGCATGCTTTTAATCCCAGCACTGGGGAGGCTGACATAAGAAGATTGTTGTGAGTTCAAGGCCAGCCTGATGCTACAGAGTGAGTTACAGGTCAGTCTAGGCTACAGTGAGACCCCATCTTGAAAAAAAAAACTACCTATATATATGAATATATATATATACTACTTTTTAAAAAGTATTTGTACAAAATAAGATTCTAAAATATGTAGACAAGAACATATGTTAATACTCTTCTTTGAAACTTTATTAACTTGTCTTTATATAATGAGAACCACCATATTCCAAATGTTACATGGGTGATTGGTAGCAGTGGGCTTTTGTTCTTGTTTTAGTATTTGTTTTCCTAAGTAGTTTTTCTAAGAAGTAACAACCTAGAAAACATAAGCCATATAATAAGGATATAAAACTGAACTGTATCTTTTTAAAAATATATTTATTTGCAAGTAGAGAGGTACAGAGAGAGAGAGAGAGAGAGAGAGAGAGAGAGAGAGAGAGAGAGAAGACTGGACATGCTAGGGCCTCTAGCCACTGTAAAGGAACTCAACTCCACCACTTTGTGCATCTGGCTTTATGTGGATATTGGGGAATCAAACCCAGGTCATTAGGTTTTGAAGGTAAATGCCTTAACAGCTAAGCCATCTCTTTAGCCCCTGAATTGTATTTTAATGGAAATAAAAGTTTATTAAAATTCTCTTGAAAAAAAAAAGAAAGCAGGAAATTAAAATACAGTAGTCTAAAAGATAATTACAAACTGAAGGAGATGAAATTCACAAACTAAAGTACAAATATGATCTCCAAGTAAAATAAATACATAAAAACTACCCATAGCTATATCATTGTAAGGTTTCTGAAAAAAAATTAGGGAAAATAAAATAGAAGCATTACCTTTTCAGAACCCTTTCTGTTATTTTTTAGTAGCTCTGCCTTCTTTTCTTTATCTTGAACTCTATAAATAATTTTTTCTGTACTTCTGAAAAGTAAATCAATAAAATAGATTGTGTTTAGGGATAAGGAAGCAACAAGAAGAAATACAGGTAATTTCTCATAAGGAACAGTTGAGGCCAGCTGAAAATGGATTGAAAATTTGTAAAAAGTTGAAAAACATTAGTGCCAACTTAAAATATATCTTTGTAAATGGTTTTTATACAGTGGCAGTAAAATATAGATATCTTGCAGGCAAATAAAACCTGACATAATTCATTGTAGATGACTTTAAAGAGGTTGAAGATGAACTATTAAGACAGAAGAGAATTTATTCTGGACAGAAACACAAAACTATTTGAATTTACAAAAAAATAAGTATGAGATAAATTTTTAAAAAATTAAAAAACATCCAAAAATAAAAATGGTGTCTTACCAAATCAAAAATACATAGAAAGTTAGAACACATAGCATAAAATGTGGTGTAGGAGATAGATAGATAAATATGTATATGTACTATTTATGTAAACTAACCATATTCTAGATATAAAATTGGTCTCAAAAACTTGCAAAACAAATTATTCTAAATATTTTGATTATGCTCTGGCTCCATAAAATAAAGCTTGTTGATTAGCCTCTGCATGGTCTGCATTGTTGTGAGAAATGCAGAAGTTAGGCCCTTCTCCAGACTTCACCAGAATTTGCAGTGGGAGAATGCCAGGTGTTTCCACACTTCCTTATGTCACATCCATTCATTTCTGCACAAGTCTCAATAACGGCAATAAGCCAAGACAAAAGCACGTCATATGAAAATGCTGAGAAAAAAGCAAAAGATCATGACTCAGGGCAACATAGTAGAAGTAAAAAAAAATCTGTGGATTGTAGATAAGTTATTAAAATTAATTCCTAAATTATGCAAAGTTACTAGCTGCAAATTTAATATATAACACTCAAAGTTATTTCTGTGTACTTGCAATAAACACTAATAAATGTGAAATTTAATATGATAGGAAAAATTAAGAAAATACCTCTTCATTGTGATCTATAAAATGCTATTTTAAAAAATTAGTAAATCCTAAAAACAATGCAAAATTATGCAATGGGTGAGGTTGTTAGAGGTCTCAGGGTATGGTGGATTATAGAAGAGAGGAATTAATTTTTCCAAAAGAACCATGTGATGATCAATCTACTTCCTTTTTCAGCTAAAGAAAAAAATGATATGTGGAAAGTTAATCAACAGCTATCTTCTGTAAATAAACAAAGCTGATAAATTAATTGCCCCTAAAACTAGTTGAAAGAGACTAAAAGTATGCCTTCTATTTGGGTCACCATACATGAGCTTTCCCTCATTTTTTATATGCAAATTGAAGCAAGGATGTTTGAAAGATACCAGCACACTATCACCATTCATGAATAACACCACCAGTGGACATGTAGAGAACTATTGCAGGTTGCTGTGACAAATGGACAGAACTGAGACTGTGGAGATATATCAGCCTTGCACCAAGCCCAACATTAGCAGAGCCTTTATTGTCCTTAGTCATTCTGCTGCACTGAGAAAGGATTTTGTAGCATTGAGTTGTATGTAGTTTCTCTGATGGGTTTCCTGTCCTTTTCCCCAGGAACAGTGTCTGCTAGGAATTTAATGATATATGAACTAATACTGAAAATCAATAGAATTCGCTTAATAGAATACTAAAATAAATATCTTTTGGTATAAAATCTTCTGTAATATGACTAACCATTGTAATATAGCTCCTTAAAATGCTATTTTTTAAACATTTCAACATTATGAAATAATATTAAATATTAACTACACCAGCCAATAGGGCCAGTGGGGTTCTGGTAATGAGTTAGCATGCAGAGATAATAATTGAACAGAGATTATTAAATGAGCCTGTTTACCAGTTAGAATTGGGTTCTCCTGGTAATAACAATTACTTAAAGTAACTCTACCTTAAAGATAGAAATTTGTTTACTTCCACCTGCCAAAACGTCATCACCATATTTTAAGAGTGTTGGGTCTGGGGACATGCCTCAGTGGACAAAGTGTCCTGAAATTATGAGTGCCAGAGTTTGAACACACCGCTCCTAGAAATGGCAAATGGGTATGACAGTCCACCTCTAATCCCAGCACTCAAGAAGCAGAGATGGGGATCCCCTGGGGAAGACGGCTAGCTAGACTGCCAATTAGTGAGTCTCGAGATCATGTGAGAAACCTTGCTTCAATCAAGGAGGAGAGCAATCAAGGAAGACATCCAACATCAATCTCTGGCCTCTATACAGATGTGCAAATGCACTAGTGCACCCACATGCATAAACATGCATATATACACATGCACATCATACACAAATATACATCCAAATATCCACTTATAATTCACAAAAAGACATCTCAAACTCCAGCTATCAGATTGTCCTCAGACAGGGAAGAAAATAGGAAAGAGATAAATGGTCAGTGGCCCTGTGCCAGACATACCATGAGACTCCCCATGGAAGTTTCCTTCAAGGTTTTCTGCTATCCTCAATAATATATTTTTACACAATCAAGGGGCTCAAGACGCATTGTTCCAAAATACAAAACCTGAGAATACAGTAGAAGCAAGATCACTCTCATCTTCCCTGTTCCATTTCTCCCTTAGGCAGGTTATAAATCCAAGCCTGGATTTTGACATTTTGCTAAATCAGGTCATTGAACTCTTCTTCAAGAAATGGCCTCTATTCATGCAAAAACACAGCTCCCACCTCAAGGGAAATAAGAGTTTATTTTAAAGTCAAATATAAGTGACCATGGCCTGGGATACAAATTCAGGTTACTCCAAATTACTTTTCCAAAGTGGTAACTATTTCATAAAGTTGCTTTTTTTAAATAACAGTAATAGAACAAAGAAAACCACACATGAAGAAACATTTTTAAATACATTAGTAGAAACACGAGGTAGGCAGGTTATAGTGAGGCGGGATAGTCTCTGCTATAGGTGTCACTGTTAAGTGACAGCATTCAAGCCTTTGGTAGAAGCTATAGAGTCTGCATATTCTAAAAAGGATTTTTTTCCCCAGCAGTCACATGGATGTCTGGTCAAACACAGAGGTGGTCAATAAATGGCTATTTAGGGGGCTAAAGATAGTCCAAGATCATTTCTCTCTAGGCCAGCAACACTACAGCCCTCCACAATTATAATTTTAATTAGTCAACCAGCTCTGCAGGATGTTTGATTTTTTTTTCTGAGAACTTTCAGTTGCATTCCCATTAACTTGGAGGAAACAAACACAGTTATCTCTAAGGATACAGGGTTAGGGGAAGATTTTAACACATGCCCTTGCTAATTCCTCTCTAGTTCATTATTTTTAGATTATACTTTATCTTATCACATTTCTCTACAGTAATTCGCTTCAAATCTAGCATAGAAATAACACAAGTTTACTCATTTCCTTAAGTCTTTATTTCTTATGAAAGTTCTCACATCAAGAATAATCTAAAAAAAGTAATCTATATTGTAAATTTGTGCTTTTCCTTGTTAATCTAACTTTTGTTATAGGGGATTCAGCATGATTGTAGAGTGAGTGAAGACAAGGTATTTATCCTCCCCTCTTACAACACTGGCTCATGTATCTCCAGGAAAAATTTGATAAATGAATTTGGTTTTGGTCTTGTATATCATTGCCCCGATATTTGTAATAGATCTGTTGTTTCGAGGGCAAGGAAAATAACTTGGAATCCAGGCACCTCTGGGTATGTTGTCCTTGATCAACTTCCTTTGCTATGAAACCATAATCAATTTATGTGTATAGAGCATAAAGTAAAATAAACTAAAACTCAATTACCTTTTATATGGTCACCCCAAAGCAATAGTATGGAATTCTATTGATATGGTGTCTGCCTTAGTGGAGACCTCTTACTTAAAGTCAGCCACAAAGAAGATTTAGGATGGAAAGAGTGTAGACTAGTTGCATCCTCTGAGAAACTGACACTAACATTAGCCATGTAAGAGATCTCATGAGAAAACCCTTCAGTGAGTGAATAAGCAGAGAGAGTACGAGGCCATGAGGGGCACTTCAGGCGCTGCTCCTGGGAAATAGGCAAGGAGAGAAGGCAGGGAGTAGAACACTTATAAGCAATTTCAGGAGTATTTCGGAGAAGGCCAATTTCCTTTTTGACCCAGTTATTTGCCAGACATGACTTTTTCACACAGAATGTCTCCATGAGGCAGGGGTGGTCTGCCCTACACCCTGTGTCTTTCATCCATGAGGATCATGGGTTCAGCAATGCATTCAGACCATAGAACCTGGGCTGCCTGTTCCTAACCCTTGCTGCAGCAGGAGCCAGGAGCCGCACATCTTGATGAACATGCATCACCTTTATTGACGGGTCTAAGCTCGATCATCTTTCATCAGGGTCATAGATCAGTGAGAAGAACAATGAAGAGAGTTAGAGTTAAAGAACAGTAGTAAAAGAAATTCAAACATGGGGTGGAAAAGCACTATGGTCATTAAGTTCTCTTAAATGCAAGAAGAATATCCTTTTGCCAGGCCAGCTCAGGGGCAAGCAAGCACAGTTTAAGGGCACATGTGAGGAGCATGGATGGACCAGGAAAATCAGATTCAGAGCACCCCAGTGTTCATATGCTGGACAGACAGAAAGTCACACAATTATAGCTATGGTTATGATGCAAGCACAGGAGGTACAAGTTAGACAAAGAGAGCATAGACATCTACCAGAGTTCTCATTTCAGCTGAACTAATGAATTGGTTAGTTTTATGCATTCTTAAACTAGTAATTGTTTTACTCAACTGTTGCTGCACAGCAAAATGCTCTAAGACTGAACAATGTCACCATCAGCATTTATTATCTTGAATTTTCGGAAGGTTTCTCAAGATCAGGAAATTAGGAGGATTAGTGGATGGTCCATTTCAGTGTTCCTAACTTAGTGGAAGTTAAGTTGTCTCCTAAAGCTACAAGTATTTAGAAGGACTACATACAGCATCCTTCTAAGTAGCATCTATAGTTGTTGAGTAGCACCTTCAGTTGACTCTATTGGGCCTGGGTTTTACTTCAAAAAGTATCTGGTTTCCTTCACAGGGATCATTCTAGAAATAATGAGAGGACAACCCTCTTGGGAGATAGGAGCTATGTGTTTCACTTTTTTCCCAAAATAAAACTCATGGAAGTTGCCCTTAAAACAAGAAAGAATCAAGAAAGAGTTAAAGAGAGAAAGAAGGACGGAGGGGGGCAAGGGAAGTAGGAAGAAAGGAAGAAAGGAAGGAAGGAAGGAAGGAAGGAAGGAAAGAAGGAAGGAAGGAAGGAAGGAAAGAGCCTAGAACTAAGCTGGGCCTCATTCATGAACCTAGTGCTGCATAGGACACTCATGCCTGCACCATGATTTAGTTCATAAAAGTGAGTCACCGAATTCAGGTAACACTGAAGAAGAGGTGAATTTATGAACCATCACAACAAAATAAGTACCAATGAATCTAAAATATAAATAGACATATTGTCATATAATATGCCACAGATTTCAAAATGTTTCCCTTTGTGAATGTCCTAGATAGGAAGGAATCTCAGTTCTCTGCAGGGCTCCCAGGCTTTTTTCTCAGGGTGTCAGTGTCTTGTGTGTCCCAGAGAAAGTTGGGAAATTACAGGAGAATACTGACAAAGGATTAGCTCCATAGAAAGCTCTGTCCCCAGTGCCTGTGCTTAGCTTTCTTCAGTTTAAACCAACACTCCTCTCCTGTCACGTAGGCTGCTATGATAAGAATGGACATGACTTTCCCCATTCCATCTCCTATCAACTGTTGCCAACTTGGTCCACTTAGGAGAGTGGAATATGCCTTTTAAAACATTGCTTTAACAAAAGCTCTCTAATTGTAGCTGTTGCCCACCCCCCTTCAGGACATTCTTTGTGGCTTTGCTCTCTCCATTAGCCAGTGCCTTAGGCAGTTTCTAGAAAGAAATAATTGAGTTGCTTTTGTTATTAGCTGTGGTTTGTGAGTCAGCTTACTGCTTCTAAAACAATTACAGAATGAAGCTATTATTTTAAATAGAAATTTGAGTATATTTAGAAGAAAATGAACCTTGTATTTTCTTCTGGCTGCCCTTGCTTTCCAATCTCATTTCAAAGATGAAAAGACGGCAGAGATTAGGAGGGAGGGAGGAAGAAAGACTCATGGAAAATAAGTGGGAAGAAAGATTGAGAGGTGTGGAGAAAAGGACCTAAAAGGATCTTGACAATGTTCAACAATTGGGGAAACAACTCTTGAATGTTGTAGAACATACACTTAAATTGCCCCATTACCTTGAGATTTCCCAAAATGATAGGATCTGTGCTGACATAGTACACCAACCCACATTAGCCTGAGATCAGTTCTGAATAGCTTCCTCTTTTTCCTCTTTTTCAATGTGAAATGTGTTCTGTGACTATTCCTGGGGAAGTGAGGCAGTACAATAAAATCATTGTTTGGGGATGTGTGTTTGGCCTAGATATGTCACTGTGGCTTTTATTCTCGGTTTTTAAAAAGTGAAATCTAAGCCAAATCTAAAATCTAAAATACATTTTCTTTGATCTAATTCATATCTAGCTAATAAGAGATTAACTCCCCCTATGGTTCTTGCATATGAACACTGTGGACTGTGTCCCTTGAGTCACAGAAATTCACAAAGTAGTCATGTAGATAAGGCTTATAAAAATGCTTTACTTATTTATTTTTAATTATTAATTTTGGTTTTGAAATTGCAAATAATTCTTATGTAAGCATTTGAGATAAACCGTGGAGTATAGTGCATCTCTACCAAATATAATGATCAAATCAGGATAATGAGAATGTCCAACACCTCAAAGATTTATCATTTCTTTATGCTAGAACAATGAAAATATCCTTTCTAGCTATTTCCAGCCATGCGGCACATTGTTATTGCCTGTAGTCATCCTACTGTGTGATAGAAAACGACAACTCACTCCCATCTCACTGTAACTCTGCACCTCTCACAAGCTCCTCTATAGCCTGTGCCTCCTACCATCCCCCAGCATCTGATGATCACTGTTTTTCCTCTCTACTTCTATGTGATAGACATTTCAGTTGTTGGTTTACTAAGCTGCCTACCAGTTTAAGCCACTTTGCATCCTTCTTAAAAAATATTTATTCATTTATTTGCAAGGAGAGAGAGACAGAGACTGAGAAAAGAGAGACAGAGACAGAGAGAGAACCAGTATACCAGGGCCTCAACCACTGTGAAAAATCGTCCAGACACATGCAACATTATGTGCATCTGGCTTTACATTGGGTACTAGGGAATCATATCTGGGTCATTATTCTTTGCAGGCAAGTGTCTTAACTGCTGAGCCTTCTTTCCAGCCCTGATTGCTCTTTTAAAAAGAAGGTAGAAAGCAGTTATGTTGGTAAATAGTTTAGCATTTTACTGATTTTAGAAGATAATCAGGAAGAGTTGTCATTTGCCGCATGCTTATAATAGAGTTTAAAATACCAGGGAGTCTCTATACTTCATTCTATTTTAATTATTTACTTATGCACAAAAGAGAGAGACATAGAATCAAAGAGAGAGAGAGAGAGAGAGAGAGAGAGAGAGAGAGAGAGAGAGAGAGAGAGAGAGAATGGGTGTACTAGGGCCTCCAGCTGCTGCAAATGAACTCCAGATGCATGTGCCACTTTGTGCATCTGGTTTTACATGGGTACTGGAGAATCAAAGCTGGGTCATTAGGCTTTCCAGACAAGCGCCTTAACCATGGAGTCATCTCTCCAAACCATCACAGTGTATTTCCACTCTGGTTTGGTTTCCTTTCATTTGAAGAAGCAAAGACCAGAGCTGCCTTTAGTAGTCCGCATGATGATTGGCAAAGTGAATAACTAGGCAGATGTAGGAGGTTGGATTGAAGTCCTGGGGAAATAAGTACCACTCTTAGTTCACTGTTGCTGATAGACACTGTTTTCATCCCTTAGGAGTAGAAAGAACTGCAAAGGATTATAAGTCTTTGCCTTAAGAGGAAAGAAGATTCGGCTGGCATGTCAGGTACAAGGTGGTTGTTTACAATAATGGTTCTCAATGAGGACAGCTCAAACCACCAGAGAGAAGTTTAAAAATGTGAAGGAGTGTATGGAATATCTGCAGCTTCTCTCTCAGGTAGGCATGGTCTTGTTGTAGACAGTAGAAATGGAAGTGATGAATGCCCCGTTTAGAATGGGAACATGGAAATCAGGCTCCCAGCATCGTTCTCTGCAAGATCAGTACAATGGAGGGAGAGAGGCGGGAATATTATAAAGATTCTACCAGCTTGGTAGGGATTTTTTTTTTTTGTAAAATAAACAAAAAAATAAAAAAAAAATCAAGCAAGCAAACAAACAACAGAAGAGAAAGGCCCTGTGAACACAAGCTCTGCTCAGCCCTATGAAGTGGACACCTAACACACTTGTACTGCTTTTGAACCATTTCAGGAATATCAGCCTATTTGTTACAGCAGATAAACTACCTTAATTCAGGAAGCCCTTCAGCTGATGGAGTGCTGGCTCTGGTTTTCACCTGGATGTCAGGGCAGCTGTACCTTTTAGTCTGCAGTTTCTGAGTTTACATACCAGCAGGATTCTTTTTAGATTCAGGTACTAGGATGGTAATATGGAGCATTTACATATTTTCATTGTAAAAATCTAACTTTTTAGAAAGTAAAACTGAAATCAGACCATATAATAATATTTTATAAAAAAATGAGATTTATAGGGCTGGAAACATGGCTCAGCAGTTAAAACACTGGTCTGCAAAGCCAAACTACCTAAGTTCAGTTCCTCAGCACCCACATAAAGCCAGATGCACAAAAGGGGTGCATGCATCTGGAATTTGCAGTGGCTAGAGGCCCTAGTGTGCCATTTCTCTTTTTCTTTTTTAAAATGTTTTTATTGGCTTAAAATTATATATATTAACACAACAATATGCTCAGTATCATAGGTTATTAGGTAAAGCCATTGAATCCATGATGGCATTCCATTTTATGCATTAGTTATTCCCCCCCCCCATGACTCTTACATTCTTTCCGCCCCCTCTTCCACAAATTTCCCTGAGTCATAGTGGGTGAATTTAAATTTTGCATAGTTATTAGGTTTATAAGACTCTCTAAATTTGTGTTTTAGACAATTTTGGGCATACTTGGTGCCTCTCTCCATTGTCCGTCCCTAGGTTATCTGCCTTGCTGTGGGAATAGATCTTTTGCTTGTCATCCCACTTCCTTAAAGGTTGTGTTAGGGCCTTAAATGGATCATCTCCTACTTGGGTGTCCCCCGTCAAATCAGGCCCCTTTAGTGGAGTTTGGTTGTCCCCAGAAAAATACAGAGTCTTCAGTGGAGAATGAGATTCTTCTTCTTCTTCTTCTTCTTCTTCTTCTTCTTCTTCTTATTATTATTATTATTATTATTATTATTATTATTGGTCAATTGAGACAAATATTGCTAGGTTGGTGAGCATTTGGAGGGTGTAGCCTTTCCTTCTCTCTCTCTCTCTCTCTCTCTCTCTCTCTCTCTCTCTCTATCTATCTGTTTGTGTGTCTCCCTCTACTTGCAAATAAATAAATAATAAAATATTTAAAAAATAAGATTGATAAAATGAGCCACATACTTTATGAAGCAGTTTTTAGACTCATCAACTGCCTTCCTTGATCCAGATTATCTGACTATGAAAAATGTCCATACAGCTACAAGGTTCACCAAGGTCGTGGGATGGAAGAATATACTGTTCTGCCAAGAAATTTACACTGTCTTGAAAGCATGTATGTCCATGTTGGAAGGTTTCCAATATTGAAATTGTTTTCAAAGTTTAGATGCATTTTGTCTTCGTTTTAATTTCATACACAATATAGGAAATCTGTGACACAATTTTAAAGCAATTTTTGAAATATTAGAATTTTCAATGTCTTTATTGGTTCTGTTTGCTTTATGGGTTGAGCATTGTTAGTATATAAACTATATATTCAGCATATAAAACTGATCACTGCTGCAGTTTCCTAAAGTTTACTCTAATGAGAAGAAATTTTGTTAGCAGTAAATTTTAAGTCGGTGCCTGTCACTTCTGTGTGAAGCTCTGGAATGTTCTTTTGACATCATGGCATTGGACTTGAGGCTACTCACTAGCTGTTCTCCAGCACTGTCAAGTTCATCATTGTCATTCCTGGGCATCTGGCATGTTTGTTTTTTTATAAATGCTCCTATGGAAAGGTGCTATCTCCCCTTTGCTAACATTCCTCAGCCATCTTCAAGAGTTCTGTCTCATGTGATAGAATTGTTTTGTTTAATGACTCATTTATTTTTATTTTTAAAATATTTTTATTTATTTATTTTAAAGCAGAGAGAGTGCCAGGGCCTCTAGCCAGTGTAAATGAACTCCAGATGCATGAGTGATTTTGTTCATCCGCTTTACATGGGTACTGGGGAATCAAACCCAGGATTGTTAGGCTTTGCAGGCAAGCACCTTAACCACCAAGCCATCTCTCTAGCCCCCATCTCTTCTACTTTTTAAAATCATCTTTATTGTCAATAATTAGATACACTTTATGAGCAAATCTTGTGGTGGTTCCCCCATTTCCCTCCTTCCTGTCCCCAAGCCAAACCAAGAGTCATGTGCCAGTTAGTAACTTTGGGGAGTAGCAAAAACTTTGACAGTTTTATCCAGGACTGTTTCAGCCCCTCTGACCCCTTTAGCCTGTGAGACTTTACTCAGAATATTGAATTGCCAGAAGGCAATATAAAATGAACAATGATATATGTATATTGTAGATTATTTAGATGGATGAGCATGATGTCAATTTAATTAAAAACAACATATAAAGAGGAAATTCATACTAAGTAATATACAAAAGCCACACTTTTCACAGGCTCTGTCATCATGGCTTGATGTTCTTTTCACCACTCTCTAGAGTAGCCGTATTCAACAGTCATAGTGAACTCATGATCATTTCAGTTTGGATTCATTCTCGCTCATTATCTCACCTCTGCCTCAGGGTTCAGATTTGGAGACATGCATATAGGAAACTATATTGCTTAAACCAACTTAAAGTATGCGATCAGCAATGTCTATGTGGATTTTACCCTCTAGGTCTTCTCATGGAGGAAGAAGTCCTCCATGGGAAGGAGAATGCTGTTTTCCTCTTCAGCACATTTCTTCCCTCAGCATATTGAGTTGGTTTCTAGATTTGACATCTTGGCCATCATTTCTTTTCAATAGCTATAATAACATGCCTATAATCTTAGTACTTGGGAGGCTAAGGCAGGAGGATTGTTGGGATCTCAAGGGCCGTCTGAGCTACAAAGTGAGTTCTAGAACAACTTGTGCTATGGTGTGTGACCATGCCTCTAAGCCCCCCAAAGTAATAAATAATGAAGCCTTTCAAAACATGGCTCTTATGAATAAGCTCTGAAATCAAAATATCCTCAAAAAGTTGCAATTTAGTTTATGTGCAGTAAATTCTTATAAATTCCTGTTGTTAAATGTGTCAATGAAGTAAAGGCATACAAAAATCTGTGTAAATTATCTGAGGTACTCATGTTCCTTAAACGTTTGTGTGTTTGTCTCAGTTTCCTAGGAGGAAAGGGAATGCTTTGATGAAAGTTGTATTGAGGCCCTGGAATTCTGGAATTCTTGCAGATGCCATTAGTGGGACAAACTCACTGCTGAGACGGATGGAAGCCCTGAGGTGAGGTAAGGTGTATTATGAGTGACCCAGCTTTAAGTCCTTGTCTACCTGGGTTTATAATAAAATGAGGGTCCTTTCCTATACTTTGATCAGTCCTTGGCCACATGGCAGGACAAAAAGAATTTTAAGTAAGTGACTAGATAAAAGTTTGAAAGGAACCTAAGCTTTCTGAGGCAGTGGGGGGGAGAGCAACTCAAACCTTCCCTCATCTTCAAACGCCTACTCAGCTTTTCGGGCTCCAGATCCCAAAATAGTTCACAATGTCTGTTAGACCAGCATAGTTACAAGACGATCCCCTTATATCCTGGTGTGCCATTCTCCCCTCTCAATAGTATGGATCAGAGTTGAAGCCCGTAAAATAGGCCTTCTAGCTGAATTTAGCAGTTTACAAAATGGTTACCATTTAACCAGAACGTCCTTGTGTCTTCAGAGTTCTCCTTCAATTTTAAATTGTAACATTTCACGATTGATATAGTTTTAAAAGCAGGAATGCTACAGTAATTAAGAGTATGAATTTTTGAATTATATTTTTTTATTATTTGTAAGGGGAAAGAAAGAAACTTTTGTCACCTGTAAAATAAGATTACATATATTTACTTAATATGACAGAATAATTACATGACATTATATATGGAAAATGTCAGAACCTGCTGGTATATTGTTTATGCTCAAAGTATGATAGCTGCCTTTCCTAGTTAATAAATGTGAATCTAAAACCAGGATTTGATTATTCCTTAAGGTTATTTAATGATCCAACTTCTTAATGTTTTAAATTCATAGTTTATGTTTAACTTAAAATTACAAATGCCTCTTCACTTATCCAGTTTCTTTCTGGGTGAGCTATTTGGGCAGAAAGAGAGGTCCTTTGTCAATGCTGAGAAAAGAAATCAATCATCCTTGCATACAGATCTCCAAGACAAATCAGGTAAAGGAAACTCCAATTAGCCATCACTGAGGGGAGGATTGAGGTGGTATCTGACTGTCTTATTGACAGCTTGTTGACCCTTTAGAATCCTCAATCTCCAAGCTGAGTTCAAAGGCAATCTTGAAGTAAATCTGAAGCCCTGGTGTCAGTGACAGGCAAAGATAAGGGTGTGAAAGCTTCAGTAAAACCAAGGAGAAATATGGAGGTGAGTCTCTGATCTCATGTCAATTTCCAGTGCTGTCCACTTACGAGCAGTCACTTGAGGAACCCTCCATGCCATTCCAATTCTAGTCTTATTCATCATGCACCTGTTCTGGAAACGTTCCTTTCAGATTAAACATGGGATGTTAAAAAATTCTAAGTAGAAATGGAGAGATTTTCACTCCTACACATGGACATTCATTTACATTCAAAGCTCTTAAATAGCTTTGGCTAGATCCTAAAATTCACAAGATCAGTCCACCCAAAATCTCTCCTATTATTTGTTTGCAGTTAGTTCTTCCATTTCTCCATGTAATATTAGAGATAGATATACCCTCAGACTGATTGGGGATCATCTTGTCAAATAAAAGCATCTCTCTTTTTGATATTTTCTTAAATCTGCCCCGACTACCAGGTACTATTTTTCCTTTAGCCTTTCCCTGTTATAACTCAAGCCCTCCTAATTCAGGCTTGGTTAAGCTACTCCACTGCACATCTAGCCGAGCCTTCAGAGTTCATATAAAGCTAGCTCCAGTCATTGTGTATGTCCCTCCAGAATTGATGGAGATACCAGGCAGACAGGGTTTCTCTTGTCAGCTCCGTGAAAAGTTACTGTCTCATCAAAGCAGACTCCTTCCTTCACATCTCTGGATTTCAGTATTCTTATGTACAAAAAAAAGACTTATGTAATATCTGTGATTCCTATTTTATTTGTTTAATTATTTTACATTTCCAGATCCAATGATGGTAAAGAATTTCATTTTGGAAAATCCAAATAAACATGTTATCAACTGAATCATGTCCCACCAGGCCCAAGGAGACTGTATTTGGAGATAGAGTAGAGTGGTAATTAAGGTTAAATGAATCCCCAAGGACAGAGTCATAATGGCATTTGCTTTTGACCTTATCAGAACAGAGACAGTAGAGAGAAGGCCATGGGGCTTTAGCAGAAGGTGGCGGTAAGTCGAGCAGACAGATCTCAGAAGATACAAACTCCATGGGCATGCTCATCTTTATTTTTTTTTAATTTTATAGAGAAAGAGAGACAGAGTGGAAGAGGCCAAAAAAAAAAAAAGATAGTGAGTATGGGCATTCTCGGGCACCGTGCCACTGCAAATGAACTCCAGATGCATGCACTACTTTGTGACTATGGCTTTATGTGGACATTGGGAATCAAATCCTGGATGATCAGGCCTTTCAAGAAAGTTCCTTTAACCACTGAGCAATTGGTCCAGCCCCTCATCTTGATTTTTGATGGTTTAAATACTCCAGTGTGTAGTAGTGTATATTTCAGCTGGTATGCAACAGACATAAGCATTTGTGTCTACATTTTGGTGCCTTATACATGTTATGAGACCTGTCTTGAAGTCAAACCCTGAAGGATTCATGTCTTTTAAAGTGGAATCTCCTTTTTCTCTAAAATGTGTGGATTATCTGAAGAGTAGATAGAAATATTAAGTTTCATATTCCATATATATCCTTTAGAAACAAAGTAGACCATTTCTTTAAAAATGAGAGAAGAGGAATTAGAGATGCCAACTGTCAAGCCATGGAAAATATCCATGCTTAACTTATGAGTCCTCAGGTTTAGTTACCAGTACCCTGCTCTTGACTGACAACCTCACCAACAGCAAGAAATAGTTGACTAATAAATATTTGTTTCTACATTTTATGTAGTGAATACTATGCAGGAACCACACAAGATGACTTTTTAATTGTGATACACATTTGATGGGGAAAATGATTAAAGTCACATGGTGTACACTGGTGCAGCTTGAAACATTGCTAATATTATCAATTATATTGCACCTCTTTGTTTTTTGCCATTTCTATAGATTGTGAACATCAGCATATATACTTTGCTCATAGTTATGATCTATTTTGATTTGATATAGATTTGTGAATATTTTCTGGTTAAATTATAAGAGACTATTATCTATATGTACTCATATTATAGCTGACTTTAATCTCTACTCATAAGGGAAATGCAAATTATTTTCCTTTTTTGATGTTTCTAGGATAAGCTGTTACTCTGTTTTACAAAACTTTTGAAAGTTTCCAAAGGAAAAGTCCATGAATAAGTAGACCCACACAGTTGAAATTTGCACTGTTTAAGGATCCATCATATCATAAGATCACTATAAATATACATTTACTTTAAGAGAGTACAATAGGAAATAAATGACTAAAATTATAATAGACATGAAATATACAGAATGATGTTTAAAAATTATGCATTCCTATACATACATATATATAAATATCACAATGCATAAAATTTTGCAGTTGTGCATGTTAAGAAAATATGTTATAAAAAGAAAGTTAATGATTAAAATGAAAAATTATTGATGATTATATTCTTTGTTTTGGAGGATTAAGCACCTAGAATATTTTTATATAGATAAACAGTATAATTGCTTAATAAAATGGTTCACATTGTTTGGGAAGGAGACTAGCTAGTGTGTTTTATCATTTAAACTAAGCTTCTATTTAACATCCAAGCAAGCAATGGTCACTATGCAATGTCTACTGAAGGCCTGAATAAACATTATAAAGACTCCTATCTCAATATATCTGGCAGATCATGCCTGTAAGATCAATGATGACTGTAACTATCACTCAAACATCCCACAGGACCCAAACTATGCATCACTGGGAAATATGATGCAATGAATCCAAGCAAGTCCCAACTCTAGCTTAAAGATTTCCATGAGACTGTCACTTAACACAGATGCAGATATGACTAACTTTATAGCAAAGCTCACCTTCACAAGGACAGCTTCAACTTCCCTCATGAAAGAAACATCTGGTAAGTTGTCTGAACTGGATACAAATATAATAATGGGGAAGAGATAACCCAAACTCCAAAACTCACTGCTAGAAGAGACTTTGCTGGTTGGACAGCCGTTGTCTAATGGCACAGCCTGTTCCTACTGTGTGTTGTGTAAGAGTACTTCCAGAATATATAGCTTGAGTAGTAGGCAGCATCTATGACTCATGTTTGGCACAAATCAAACTGAATAGAAGCCATCCGTAGGGGAGCTGGATAATTAGGAGCATCTGGAGCCTTTGAATGGGAGATTCAGCCTTCAGGAATTGGTCAAAAAGTTTCTTTAATGCTTGTATGACAGTAACAGGGTTCTATTTTTTATATCCATTCCACCAACCCCTGTTTTCCATTAGTAATTTGTTTTGTACCAAAAGGGTGTCTGCGTTCCTTCTCCTATTGTACTATGTGACCTATACTAGAGCAAACAGAAATACTGAAAGAAGCCATTTGTTCAGTGGTGGGCATGAGATATAAAACATACCAATTTGAGAAAAATCTCAGCACTTTTGGGGACTGCTAAAACAGTCTTGTCTTTACTTAACATGCATAAAGAAGCAGCCAACCTCATGAGATAAAGAGAGCCAGATTAGAATGAAGCCAACAGAATAAACATACAGACATGGAAAGCAATTTAGTCCTTGAAAACTGTTTTGATCAATCTAATTCTGAAGCTGGCATGGTTTTTGGACCTTTAGCTATATGAACAGCCTCCTCCCACCAAAACAGCACAGTGTACCTCAGTTTGAGTCAGAATTCATATAAATTACAAGCATAGTGTTCAAATTTGTGACTATTATTAAATATATCTATATTGATTAATTTATATAAAGACTTTCTTCCCCATATTTGAATGTATTACAGAATCGAATGACTATTGCAGAATTTAGTTACTGTCTATAATATTCTCTCATCTCTAATTTTTGATTTCTCAATGCAATACTCCCCAAGTTAACAATTTCCTATTATGTTATCAGCAATACTGAGATATAGTCCTGAGACACTGGAAAATTTAGGATTACATAGATACTATGGAGTCTCCCTTCCAAGCCACATGGTTTAGAATGAAAGTTCAGAAAAAAATCACATATATAGATAATTTTGTTCTTTTTTTCTTTCTTTGTCTTAAGTCTTTATTTTTTACTACTGGCCTCTGCATGTGAAGTCTGCTGGTTCCAGAATCCCTTACAACAGGAGGTGATTAAAAAAGAAACTCACATGCTTACCTAAATCTCTTTTTTATTTGTGAAGCTTCAGGTTCTTTATCAATAAAATGATATATACGTTATATGATTGCCAGAACAAGAAATCTGTACAAAACAAGAACTCTGTGGCACACAATAAGCAATGACAAATAGCTTGGAAAACCATCATCCTATATGAAATTATTCCAGGCTCCTAGTAGCAGAGAACATCAGAGATAGGACTTAGACCAGCACCTTCCTACTCCTATCAGCAGATAAAGGTTTTTTTTTTTTTTGTCTTCTGCCATGTACTTCTTATATGTCACAGTTTTAGCAGCAGTAGTTTCTCAGTATTTCATAAAAGCATAAAAGAGTTAATTCTCCACATCTCTCTTTGCCAGATTGTGAGTAGCACAGACTGGGCTGGGTCTATAGCAGAACTCAGTGGGAGAGTCAGAACTGAAGGCTGGGGCCAAAACATACCAACATATTTCAAATATCAATGGAATAAGATGTGGTTGGGACAGGAATGAAAGGCAGGTAGTGAGTATGTGATGCTCAATTTCAAGGAATTCCAGTATCCATGGTCACAGAAGCTTGTTTCAGATCAACATGGAAGAAATCAAGAGATTGAGACCAAACCAGAACACTGAAGACTTTACAGCAATAAATAATGATCACAAATTAAATACATTATGGTCATAGCATTCTTTTTCTTGTGTGTATGTGTGTGTGTGCATGCTTGTATATGCATGAACACATGTGTTTGTGTGTACATGTGGAGGCCAGAGGTCAATGACTGGTATCTGTCTCACTCTCTGTCTTATGCGTTGATACAGTGTCTCTCACTCAACACACAGCTCACTGATTCATCTAGTCTATCTAACTAGCTTGCCCTGGGATCTACCTTTTTTTGCCTTCTGGGCACTGGAATTAAAGGCAAACACCATAATACCTGCTTTATGTAGGTCCTAGGATCCAAACCTAAATTCTCATGTTTGTTACATGGAGCTTTACTGACTAAGCAATCTCCCCAGCAATAGCAATCAGAGCACAAATCATTTATCATGAATTGAATGTACTTGCATTTCAAGTCAATCTGTACAAAGGTTCAATGTTTATAAAGTTTCTCTCTCTATAAAGGGATTTTCATAATCAGCCACAGTCTACTGGGATGAATCTTCAAATCAGGCACAGTTTATGGGAGGAAAGGATTTACTGAAGCTATAGATCCAGGGGAAGTTCTGTAATAGTGAAAGAGGCTGCCCCCCTTTCACAGGTCCAAGCATAGAGAAAAACCCATCAAAAACACCACAGACACACAAGCAAAACAGGTGAAGAGAGGAATTTTCTCTGTATTTATAAAGCCTTATCATGGGAACTTGCAACCCATTCCCAGACTTGTTGACTTCCCGAGTCTCTAGAATTTCCTTCCAGCCTATAACTCCCAGGATGGGATAGTCATTTCTAACTTCCCCAAGCTTTCTTACATCCTGCCCCCTACTGAGAGCCTGCTTTCCTGTGAACATCCTCAGAAACCCACACAAGATTAATAAAAGGTCAAGTTGACAACAAAATTTAACCATCACATGGATGTTGGGGAATCTCAGGATTTTCTAGAATCAAGCATTGCTTCATGTTAAAATATTTCATACTCAACCCATTACCCCAAAACCTAATAGACTAAAACTGTTGTTTTACCCTAGTCAAAAGCAAACAAAACCCAAGAAAGCAATCAAACAAAACCTATTGCATGGCTACTTTTTTCTTTCATTCCAAAGTCTCCTTTGTTCTCCCAATCTTTAAACACATTGGAAATTCACTGCAAACTCAATAACTCCCCAAAGAACTCTTCTTACATATATCACAAGCCAATGGTGCTCCCCTACCACCAACACTCATTAATTTGAGATCCTCAAAAGAATGAGTGTGTACTGATCAAAAAGCAAAAACTCATTTGTTCCTGTTGAGTCTTCTTCAAGATATCTCCAAACTATGGCTCGCTGAGTACACCACAAGAGAATGTGTGGCTGAAAGCCCTATATATATTTATATCACCATCCAAACCCAAGAACGTTTCTCAGAGGAATGCAGACTTTAGACTTTGGGAATGTTTTTAATTACTTGTGTGCCTCATCACAGCATTCACTCTCATAGTCTGGGTAAGCTGCCAATTTATAATTGTGGTTTAGCCACTGTTGCCTGTCCCCATGCAGGTAGACTTTTAATGGCCTTCGAGGTACAGATAATTGGCTATTTGCATGCTTCTAAATGTATCAGCTAAAAAGGTGCTTCAAGAAATAAACCCAGTGTGTCTTAGATGAATGCATTATGGATGCAGATTAACCATCATGTGGACTCACATTAATGGAATTTGGGATTCCTTGACCTGTGGATGTGCCTGGTGAATATACTATTACTGCAAAGCTCCCAATTAACAACAACAAAGTTAGATGGGCCTCATTCAGCTGACTAACAGTCTGAAAAGTTGGAAATGAAGAAAAAGGAAGCTTGACACCTATAAGTCCTTCCAATGAAGAACGAGAACTTCAACTAAGCTGTGGGTAATGATTTAGAAGGTGAAATGCAAATGCAGAAAAGATGAAATTAGCTATCCCTACATATTGATTAACAGCTTTCCAGCCCATCAGTCATACTTTAATTTCTATGTGCAGTGTGTTTAACGTGAGCTCCCAATCCACTTGATTGGATTACCTCACCACCCATGAAAGAATCAGTGGCCAGTGCTTAAAACAGTAATTAGAATCAGGCAGTAATTTGTGCTGGGAGGGTTTGGGGTGGTTGCAGGGGCTAACCCTCTTGCCCCTTCGGTTTTAATGTTTTTCATATAGAGGATAAATAATAATTATATTTCAGTCAACTACCTCTGATAGAATAGAAAGTGTGTATGTGAAAGAAAATCCAAAGTTTTTAGATATTTTCCATAAGGGGGTCAATGCAATACATAAAACAAGTTTACTATTATCTAACAGGATAAAATTGTAAAGTGACAGATATGAGTTTTGTCTTGACTATACAATATATACTCTGTACTGTTTCTCTTCTATGGACTGATAGTTTTTAAAGAAAGAAGACAAAGTCATGTCTAGACTAGAATATAAAACATAATATTAAATGTCTCTTTTTAAGATACTTTAAGTTTATAAGTTAATTTAAATTTCTAAATTTAAAATTTAGTGTATTTTTTTACAGCAGCAAACTTAAAAGGGATTTATTTGTGATTTCCTATATATATTTAGCTTGTAAATACAAGACTGTAAATGTATTAAGAGACAATTTCTGTTAAAGTTTTCATTGTTTCACTTCAAGTACTGCACAAGTTAAAATCTGATAAAGGATTTACATCAAAAAATACACTAATAAATCCCTTATTAGTGTATTTTTTGATGTTGCTAAAAGTGTATTTCTATAGAACTTTATAAGGGTTATATTATATACAAAGAGCCATTGTTTTCCAACATTGTTTAAAGTATATAGCATGATTTTAGTTCAAAGTCATAGTCACCATGAAAACTTTAATATTTTTAGATTACCATTGTCATATGAAATTTATTGTTACATGGTGTTAAGATATGATTTGAAACAATAATGCAACACTTAAAATGAGAAAAATAAATTAAATTCAAGATAGATGAAAGAAAATTTGAGTGCTAACATGAAATAAAATCTGAAAGTAGTACAACTGAATAGAATACAGAGATTTAGTATCTTAAGAGAAGGTGATGTCATTTGGATCCATTTTACAAAATTCACACGTGTGTGGTTCAGAATAGGAAAAATCTTCATGTTTCCCTTTAGGACATTGAGTGACATGATTTCATTGACCTCAGTGCAAGTAGACATGAGAGGTGGGGAGAAGAAGAGAGGGAGGGAAGGAGGAAGAGAGGGAGAGAAGGAAGAGACACAAGAGACAGATTGGACGTGCAGAGCCTGGGACCACTCCAGAACAAGGGGCACCACGACACTTTGATCACAGTCTCAAGGCGCATACACTGCTGCTCACCTTATTCTGCCTACCCTCTGCTTCTACTCCAATGTGAACCTCACCTCCCTTGGAGCAGGTTTCTGTATTGAGAGTGATCTTCCTCCTTTCAGCACGAACACACTCTGCATCCTATTCCACATTCACTCTTATTTCCAGCTACTGCTCAACCCTCCTGCCTTTGCACTCAGTCTTCCTGTTACCTCACTCATTTCAGTGGGGAGCGTCCCACTAAAAGGCCAGGTCATTTCTAGCCTCCTTTATGGCCCACATGGATACAGTACTTCTTTAGCCCCTTGTATAGTGATGAACACCTATCTTGGCATAGCAGAAAGTGCTCAAGGCTTAGACTTTCATGTTCATGTTAACTAACATAGACCTCTTAATATCTCTGGGCCCTCTGGATCCTTGATATGCAAACGAGATTGCTTGAAGGAGCCTCAAGCTCTCAAGCTTGTACAATGCTTTCTATACAAACAGATTAACATTTCATAATGTTGTCTTGCTCAGCAGCAATTTCACGTGTGGATGCTCTGTCTCTAATTAGACAGTGAAGCTTCCAGAGGCACGTACTGGAACTCCTTTTGCTCCTGTACTGTAACTCCTAGAACAGTTCTGAGTATATTAGAGATAGTCAATAAGTGTTTGCTGATTAGTTTACTGAGGCTTTATTGGGCAGATTTTTATTTTGCACCCAAAATGCTGTCAGTATGAAAGAAGAGATATAATAAAACAATTATTCAAAAAATTGATAGCTGAAAGGTTATATAATCACAAAAGAGAATCCAAAAATTTTATGGTGCCTGGTAGTTAGTTGTCTATATTGTGTCTATATTGATGACTGTTCTATGAACCTTAATCATTTACAGCAGTATTTTTAATTGCAGGTGGGAAAATTCTACAGGGGAAAAAATCTAATGATTGCCTTAAATGTACAGTTCTTGCCACGGTGCTCACTCTTCTCCCATGATGCCCACTCAACCTTTAGCAATCTCTGTCTCTCTCCCAACCCCTCCCTTCTTTCCACCTCATCTTTCCTCATTGGCTAATTTGAAAGTGATCTTTACCTTATCACCAAAACTTCTGTTGACTGCAGTACTGCCATTCATGGATTCTCCTACGCAGTTTACGGGAGGTAGCGCATGCTGCTCTTTCTCGAGGTGGACAGTCCAGTAGTGCTGTGTTATGAGATTGAGAGGGCATAAGCTCCATACAACTGTTAGAGCTTTAATTCTGCATTTCTTTTTTTTCTTTATTGTCCATAATGAGTTACATTGTTTAGTGGGCCAACCATGAGTTGTTATCCCTAATTCCCCGTTGCCCCCCCTACCCATCCCCAGTCAGCTGGATATCCACCTCCATGGGCCATCTGTATCAGTCTTTGTGGTAGGGGACCATGGATAGCTCAGTCTTCAGCCGGGTTCTCATGACCCAAGTGTGTTGTTACTGAGGGTTGCCAAGTCTCTGATATTCTCCCCCACCACGGCTCTCACAATCTTTCCGCCCCCTCTTCCGCTCAGTTCCCTGAGTCGTGGTGGGCAAGTATTGAGGCTGCTCTGGTGTTGTGAGCTTAGGGGTTTTTGTGTCGAGATTCGTTGGTTTCTGTCACACTGGCTTATCTTTTGTTGATTGAATGGCTATGGCTGTGGGTCCCTTGTACATCCAATCATTCTCTGTGGGGGTTCCATATGGATCCTCCCCCGTATGACTGTGGCGGCTCATCTCATGCCAGGATCTCAGTTTCCTGCCTGCAATCGGTTGGTAGGGTTATATGGGCCACAGCTCCCTCGCTGTATCCTGAAAAATACAAACACAATCTCCATCGGAGAATGAGGTCAGTATCGGTTAACAAATATACAACAATCTGGATTACCTAGCTCCCAGGCAGTCACTTGCATAGTGCATCTTTTCTTGGGAACCCAAGAGTATGGGATCCGTTGCATATCACCCTGAATGCCGGTTCCAATCAAGGGTTCCCCCTCACTAAGTGGAAAATTGGCCAAATTTGAAAGCTGTTGATTGTCTCCCCCAGGCCCAAGCTCCTCCATTCCACAAGTGCTCCTTTCTTGGTTTGCTTTTCTCTCTCAGTGTGTGGTCAGCCTACTCATGGCCGAAGACTATGTTTCATGCCAGTGGTCTGTTTACTCCAGCTGTCGTTTTACAGCTTCCCCTGGCAGCTTGTGTAGGTTCTTGTAACCTGTGATTTAGAATTTGTAACTTCCTTTTGTGTAAGAAAAATAATGTAATAATCTAAATTTTATTAATTTGCCAAAGGATTACATAAAATGATTTTTATATTGTTTCAGAAATAATATTTTATAGACAACTATTTCAAACTTCTGCAAAACCTATTTGCAGATGTAGAGATGCAAAAACGATTCTAACAAACACATTTTATCAAGTGAAACAACTATATAGTATCAGCAACTATGTTTTCTACTTAAGAAGTATAGTCATTGGGCTGGAGAGGTGGCCCAGTGGTTAAGGCGCTTGCTTGCAAAGCCTAACAACCTGAGTTCTATTCCCCAGAACCCATGTAGAGACAGAAGCACAAGGTGGTGCATGCTGAATGCCCATTCTCTGTTTGTCTGTCTGTCTCTCTTCTACCTCTCTCTGCTTGCAAATAAATAAATAAAATATTTTGTCAAATTTTTAAATAGAAATATACTCATCAATGGAAGATATTTCATGAAATTTTAAACATTTAATTTTATTATTATTGTCCATTCTTCCTGCTTATAATAGCTGTTTTTGCTGACATATTTTCAGTGATTTGATAGTGTTTTGAAATTGTAACCCTCATGTCTCTGGTAGTCCTGAATGTAGTGAAGTCCCTGGTACATATTCAAGTGTCAAGTAGTAACTACTAGTATCCTGTTAATTTTTAAGTGTGCTTCATGGGATTTTCCATGACCCCACTCAGAACTTATCCCTTCATATTGAAATAGAGCATATTGAATAATATTGGTTAATTTTTATTCCAGGGACACCGTTCAGATGGACTCCCTTTGGATCCACTTTGGACGGGTGTCTGCTCTGGAGATCTTGGTGTGGGTGGAGGTGAGCAGTCACCAGCCTGCTCTTCCCTCTCCATCCTAGCAGAGGTCTCATTGTGTATCTTTCAGATGTTTCTGGTTGCAGTGGGGAAGACCGGGCACACATGGTGGAAGAAGAGAGGAAGCCATGGGTGGAAAGAGGAGGGTGCAAAGGAGCAGGAGGCTTGCAGGGTGGGACCCCAGCTCCTGCATTCACTACACTTGTCACATGAAAGATGACACTTTGAGTTGGCTGTGACCAAAAAGTGGCATAATTCCCTCACTTGTGATTTTGTGATTATTTTAAGAGGGTGGAGGCTTATTTCTTTATGTTCTTGTGAATATACTTTTTATGAATTTATGATCATCGGACAACAAAATAAATATCTGTGGCAGTAACTTTTGCCTAAATCTTATTTTATCCCTTGTAATGGTGAAGTTTTTTTGGGGGGGGCAGGAGGGGATGAAAGAGTTTATTTTTTTCTGACTTCTTCTTGTAAAATATTATTCCAAATGTGTACAGGCAAAAATAACTCATCTCCTTTGCAAAAATTTAGTTATTGATTAAGTTAAAAGCTGAGTTTGTATGAGGAGATATGTATGAGAAGGCTGCCTGGGTTGGATTTTGATGCAAATAATAGATTTCTGGTCTAGTCACTGGTGTCCTGCACTTATACTGAAAATAGGAATGACAGTCTTATCCCTCTGTGGGAGGATGGAGGTGGTCAGAACGTTAGGGATAGAAGACATCTCAATGACCATCCCAAGTGCACTCGTTTTACAGGTCCCATAACGGAATTCTAGTAGTGTAAGTAGCTGACGGATGCCCTCCACCA